>PVKS010004426.1:16760-93591 GCA_004027875.1 Aplodontia rufa | reverse complement strand
AAGTGAAGTATCCCAATCTCAGAGACTCAAGGGCCGAATGGTTTCTCTCATCTGTGGATGCTAGAATACATGGGGAAGCAGTAGAGCTGACAGCTAACCTAACAATACTTCAAATTGACTCTCAGAGTAATAGGGGGATGGCTCTCTAGGATACTTGGCGGTGTAGGGAGGGGGATGGGGAGGGGGGAGGGCATATGAAGAACTCATAGGAGACTGGAGAGTGGGAATAGGGGGGAACCATACCAGAAGCCGATGTCATTCCTCCACGAGATACCCATTTAACGCATGAGTTCTTCTGGGGGAAACTGCAACAGGTGAAACCCAAGGTAGTCATCCATGTTTTGGCATTACTCCTGGATTAAAGAGTATATATACATTGATTACTGTTGGTTTGATGTTTCCCCCTCAATTGTATCTCTATATACTTCTAATAATAAAAAAAAGTTTTTTTTCTGATAACTCTATTTCCAGTGCTTTGTCAGAGAAAATTTCTGTCACTCTATTTTTTTTCTTTAAATGGGGCATGTTTCCATATTGCTTTGTATACCTTGGCTTTTGTTGTTGTTGAAAATCATGCATTGGAAAAAATTGCCACTTCTTTATCTTTCCAGATTGGCATTGTGCCAGGGTACTCCTTCATTAATTAACTAGGCATGTCTCAGTCTTGGACTCAACCCAGGCTGGAAACTTAAGGTCTTCTCATTCATCTTACCTGGGTATTTATCTTGACTGGGCGATATATAAGGTATTTTCAATGGCCCCATGTGCATGGCTGCTTTTGAATGTCTTAATTTTCCGAATAATCTTAATGCAGCTTCTCTTTGGAGTCTTAAATGGCCCATGTATGCCTCATAACTTCTTGTCCTAGACATCTTTGGGTCTATAGTCCTTCTGCAGTTATCATGGGCAGTGCCTGCTCCTTCTGTCTACCAGAGATTCAAGATAAGCAAAATAGAAACTAGTCCTTTAGGTAGACTTTAGAAAGTTTAGACAATTGCAAGTAAGATCTGCTCTACTCCTTCTGGTTTGAAGGAGGGAACTGGTAACTAGGCTGCAACCTCCTTTAGACCAAGACCATAATGTACCAAGCAGAGGATCAATAATAAGTTAAAACTATGAAATCTCTATTTCAAATGTACTTATTTCTTAATTGGAAATTCACTTCATTGCTGCAAATCTTTACCTATTTTGGAGTTTCTACAAGGTTATTTTAGCTAGTTTGTGTTTGTGTGTGTGTGTGTGTGTGTGTGTGTGTGTGTGTGTGTGTGTGTGTTTGTAGGAAATGGGGCTCTGGAGCTTCTTTGTCCAACATTTTGTGTCATCACTTTTCAAGGGCTATTATTTGAATGGACCATTGAACATGGGGAGTAAATGAGCACTAAGTTGGAGGTGCTATAGGATGCTAGGGGAAAAGAGGAATGCCTGGCTCCTCTGGGAACAATCTAGAAGGGTTCCTAAAGGAAGACTAATTGATTTGAGTCTCCCAGCCATTCCAGGTAAAGGAGCCATAAGGAGCACAGGTAGAGGCTTTGAGAAGACTGGAGGTTCTTAGGGAGAAAAATTAGAATTTGAGTAGTGAGCAAAGAACTAATATACTCTCAAAAGCAAAAGCAAAAATTATCTAACAATGCCAGAAAGCATGGGTGTCAGCCATCTTGTTTATGGAACAGTTTTTGTGATGCTTTACTAAGCTAAGGGAAAAGATATCAAAGAGGAAAAGTTGGAATTTGAAGTCATATTAAATTGCCTAGTAAACAATGTGTCTGACCATCCTGAATCTGTTCTGAAAATGTCAAGATTGTATTTTTACCTCCAAGTACAACCTCCTTGCTTCTGTCCCTTGACTGGGGTTGGGTGGAGCAGGGGGACTGTCAAGACCACATACAACCCCCTGGGACTTGATCACATTCAATCAGCAATTGATGCAGATCCTAATCTTGACGTAAGGTGGTGCTGGCATTCATTCACAACCGCTGACATAATAGCATTCATCAAAGCTGCAACGGGTGAATAAAAATGAGAAACTATACATGCCTACTGCGAGAACTTAGGAAGTTATGATTGATTTTAAAGGCTTCCTAGGGATTGATGGAGAAGTTAGGAAAAATCATTCATACAGCAAGACAAGTTGGTGGAGAAGGATTTGCTGACATATCTAATGAAGAAGTGGAAAAACATACTAAAGGCCAGTGAGAATTGTTAACAGTGAGGAATCAGAAGAACTTGTGGAGTTATCTGAAGACGAAAAAGAAAAATAAACAGAATGAACACTATAGATGTTATTGAAGCATGCCAAAATGTTTGCTATTGCATAGATATACTAGGATAAATGTATGGAGCATGATCCTTGTATAGTATGTAGCATTAAAATCACCACTGTGGTCATTGACGGCTTACAATTTCTGCAGCAACACCTTTATGAATTAAAAATAGAAAACAATTTTCAATTGCAATGTTTTTTTCTGAAATACTGGCAAGAAAAGTTACAACTATTAAGGATTCTCAATTATTTACATCACCTGTTCCTGATACCTAATCAAGGTTGTTGTGGCTTGATCCAGGATAACCCAAAACAGATGGTCCTCCTTCTGATGTAAACTGAGAAGGTCAATAATGGGCTAATCATTCATCACAATGCCTATCATTCACCTCACTGTGTCTAATTCCTTCATCACTCCATCATCTCACATCATCACAAGAAGGATGGGTATAGTACAAGGCGGCATTTTGAGAGAGATGGTATTCCCATATATTTTAATGTAATGTTATTATAATAATTCTATTTTGTTAGTAGTTATATTAATCTTTTACTGTGCTCTACCTTAAGTATATACACACAGGAAAAAACATGGTGTATATGGGGTTCAGGCTACCAACAGTTGCATGGAGTTCTTGGACTCTAAACTACTTGGAATTACTTGGAATTTATTCCGAGAACTATTTGGAGCTCTGTAGTTTAGTTTTGGTCAAGAACTTGATGGAAAACTTGAAATTAAGTGGGGACAATGACATGAACAGATTTGCCTTTGAGAATTACTCTGGTAGCAACAGTATGGCAGATGGAATAGAACTGGGCAAAAACAAAGTTGTTACACAACTCCTAAGACAGTTGAGTGGGGGTGGGATGGAGACGAAGAGATACTTAGAACTGTCAGAATCTGGGGACTCTTGCTGGTTGGGAGCAGGGGAGAATGGCATAGATGGCAGTGCCATTCCTGAGGCCCAGGGCTGTGGGAAGCATCATTGTGAATTATGAATATATTTTACTTACTTTTTTAAATTCACACAAGGCATTACGAGGTATTGCTTTGTGATGAAACAAAAGTGGCCCTCACTGGTCACCATCCCCAATCCCCATGCTTCCTTCAGGTGGCTCTGCTACCAGCTTGGTGTACCCTTTCAGATCTTGTTCTGTGCATTTCCACCTATGTCCCAAGAAATTATTATCAATTTTTAGGTAAATAACTTGTATATTTCATACTCAGTCCCTTGATTTTTTTTCTTCCCATATAACCAAAGTTTTAGAGGCCTTTAAGTCTATCCATATAAGGTTACTACATTCTTTTTGCTTACCGCATTGTGTTCCAAAATATAGATTCACTCAATGTTCCATTTGATAAGTAGTTTTTTCCTCAATTCTCCATTCTACCAAATGGTGCTGCAATGAATATAGTTTTACAACATAATTTTTTTCCCTCTAGGAGAAGTGAAATTCCTGTACATCCTTACTCTGATACCAATTGCCAAAGTGCCCTCCACATAACCCCACTTTGTGCAGGAGTGCCCCCTACCCCACACTCATGTCAACATTTGACACAATCATGATTTTTTTTCTCATTGCTATAATTTGCATTTCTCTGATGGTGCATGAGATTGGGCATGGTTTTCTATGAATTCCTTGATTTTATCTTTTATGCACTAGTCTATTGGACTGTATTTTTATGAATTTGTAGGAGTTTTTTAAAAAAACATTTTATACCCTAATCATTCATCTGTTTTATGTCACCAATGTCTTCTTTAGCCTGTTTATCTTTTAAGTTTCTTTATGATGCATCATTAATTTTTACGGAGACACATCTATCAATCTTCCTTTATGGCTTGTGTTTGTTAGGACTTAAACCAGCCAGGATGATTGCATAGGCATATTCACTGTATTTTCTATCATTTTTGATATTTTAAGGCTTCAAATTGAGGTTCCAGTGGGAAATTCAAGTAGAATTATGTGAGCAGTGGGTGATTTTTGCAGAATGGGGCAGAAGTCAAAACCTGGAGCTTGAGACTGGGGTTTCCTCGGAGTGGAGAGGGTGTTTGAAGCCACAGGCACAAGACCGACCAGGGAAAGTTAGAGAGCAGTGAGTCAGGGACATTGATCTGAGTATCAGCATTATTAGCAGTGGGTTCCACAATAGATTATTCAGGAGGCTAAAATGAATGACCCTGGAGGTGGGAGGAAATCTGGGAAATGATAAGCAAAAGGAGCAGAAGCAGGCAAGCATTAGAAAGGTTTGAGTAGCCACTGGCATTGGTGATGACATTCCTCCACCTAAGTTTGTCACTTTTATGTGTCTGTCTTTTTTCAGGCAGATGACTTTGCAGAGCAGGTAACAGATCTAATTTTACATTTCTACAACTACAGAATTGCCTTCCACAGTGACATCCATCCATCCAACATGCATCAGCCTATAAATCTACCAGTGAAGCTAGAAAGGCCTGTTGATTGAATACATTTTGAAATCTTCCCCTTTCTTTGAACCACCGCATCAAAACAAATCTTAGGGTCAAAACTATTTAGAAATTTCTACAACCTTTTGTGGGTACAAAACCAAAGATGAAGAGCTGGCTTCCTGGTCTCTTTGCCTTGGTCTTAACTGTGCAAGGCAGTATCTGAAAGTGTAACTTTATTTTTTTTATTTTTTTATTAGATGAATATGGAGTTACAATTGAGGGGGAAACATTGTCAAACAATCAAGAACAAATGTATATATCCTTAGTTATCCAAGGCTAATGCCATGTCATGGATGCCCAGCTTGGGTTCCCCATGTTGCTGTTTCCCCCGAAAGACCCTCTGAGTTAAATGGATATCTCGTGGAGGTCAGAGATCTCCTTCGGAGATGATTCCCCTATATTCGTATCCTCCAGTCTCCTAGGTGATTTTACTAAGCCCTTCCCCCACCCTTTCCCAGACCCTATGCCACCAGGTATCCTAGGCAATCATCCCCCTGTTGCGTTAAGAATCATACAGTTTGAGGTTATTATTAGCTTAGCCGTCTAACATACTGCTTCTCGATGTATTCTAGCTTCCACAGATGAGAGAAACCATTCAGCCCTTGAGTCTCTGAGATTGGGATACTTAGCATAATTGTTTCCATCTCCATCCATTTGATTTCAAAAGCCATAATAGCATCTTCTCTAATGGCCGAGTAGTATTCCATTGTATATATGTACCAAAGTGTAACTTTATTTTTTAAAGACAGAAGAGACAGTGAGAGAGAGAACAATTTTATTTAGTTCTTCATGTGGCCTTGTAAAGGGAAGAGGCCCCTCCCCACAAGGAGTATTAGTGATTAACTGGATAGATAGGAAAGGAATAAGTTGTAAATAGGATGACAGTGGGGAAATATAGTGGATAAGGAATAAAGCTGGGCCCTGAGACAGGCAATGGCAGCTAACAGAGAGGTCAAGCAGTATGGCTCTGAGCAGGAACAGCACATGTGTGTGCCAGGGGGTGATGAGAGAGACTAGGAAGTGGAACACCAGCAGGTCAATCCCCCATGATGGCAGCCTTGACTGAGGGCCTTTGTGGCAGTCCCCACTAGCTGCCCAGACTGTTCTGCGGTGATTGTATGGGGGAGCATGGCGAGTTCTCATCCAAGCTAACACAATACAAATACTCAGACATTGCAGACAAAGTAAAATTTATTGAGACAGACAGAAATGCACCTACTCAGGACTACAGTTAAGCATTTGCTATTAACCAAAGAGTTGTGTTCACATTCCAGAGAAGTCTACGTGGAAAAGCATTCAGAATACTAGTTTTTCTACATCACTACTTCATCTACAATAGAGACAACAAACTGACACTGGATTTGATGGGTTCTCATTACAATGCTACACATTCAACAGGGACAAACATCAGTGACTTTGAGAAAAAGGTATAAAAAGACCAAAACCACCCACTGTAGAAAGGGCTCTTGGATGTTCCTGTGCAGTGTGGTCAAGATGAAACAAAACCAAAACCAGATGTGAATGGCATCCTGGGAAGGGCACAGGGGCAGACCTGGATGGACACGGGGTCATTTGCTGCTGTGGTAGGGAAAGGGGCATAAAGAAAGGGAAACTGATTTTAAAAAAACTCTCAAATTCAGTAGTAAGGTATTCCCATGCCTAGAATAGTTGTAGAAATAAAAAGACATTTATATGGCAGACAACTACCCACAGTGGAAGGAAACTCTGTGACTTAAATTGGCTGCCATAGTAATGGTATTAAATAAAAACCTGTTTATGGAATGAGAATAAAACTATTCTTTCTAAAGTGTTTCCCAAAATCAGCGAGGATTCAACTCAGCACCTGTTTCAAAAAGGGACTGGATTACCACAATGCTATTTTTTAAAATCAGTATCTTATGTATACTTGGTCATTGTACTAATGTACCCCTTTAAAAAACAAAAATTTTAGTTCTAAGGATTAGGTAACTCAAAATATAATCTTAAGTGCTTGTGGAACTTACTGAAGAGGTAACCTAATGCCGACATGCCAATGCGAGGCATCAAAGCGGTCCTGTAGACGTGGCCTAGAGTGCCCAGCTTGAGTGCCTGGCTAGGGCTTCGCTGGTTTGGGGGACAGTCTTAGGAGGACTTTTTATTTAATATTCTAATGAATAAAAACATCTTGGAATATCTGTGAAAATGGCATCTCATTACCTTCCTGGGAATTGCCTACAGAGCACTCTTCTCCATCATTAAGTTAATGCTAAGGATCTTTAAGTGTCATCTTAATTTGATACTTGTCATAAGATAATTAGGCAAATTAAAATCAGTGGTTCACTCTGATCATAGAGGTTTCTCTAAGTGAAATCAATTTGTCAATTTTAATTTGTTCTCTTGTGTATTTTTCCAAGCTCCAGGAAATAGTAACAACGGTTTTCTTTAATGGTCTAACCTGAGATTTTTTAATATGTCTTGATTTTTAATGTACTCTATTGTAATTTAGCAGCAATTAAACACCTGTCTTCTAAATTATGCCCTCCATTTTGTCTGAGAAAAAAATATGGAAACAGAGGTGATAGAGTTGAGATCCCAATACAGAGCTTGCCTTCTCTATATGGGGATAGCATATACAAACCCTCAGGTTCCTGGCTATTCTTGTACCTACCAGGCCAAAGGAGTTAGTGACCCCAAGCAAATTCATTTTCCATCTGAGACCAACTCTAAGGAGAATGACACTTTGCCCAGACTATTGCAAAAATTGGAAAAATGCCAATTTAAAGTAAGTTACTACACACACATGGTCATTTTGGGGGATGGAGGCTGGCCAGCTACACTGTGAGCATTGTTTGGCTGAATACACTTTTTGAGCTAGTTGATGTGGTTGTCTTGGGGACTGGTTGAAGTTCATGGGGAAGATCAGAGAAAGAGACATGGGTTGAGTGGCTGGTTAGGGCAAGTGGGTCTGCAGAAAGCAGGCAGGGCAGAGCTTACAGAATCGGGCCATTGTGAAGACTACTCTTTGGTACTTGTGTGAGAGGAATCCTAAAGGATGTACAAATGATGACCTAACCAAATTTGGAACTAGACTCTGATCATAAGGAAGAGAAATGCAGTGGTGAAAAACTTTCTTCATTATTTATCCAGATACTTGTGGGAAGGGAGAGGACAGGGACTGGCTCTTAAAAATCCAGCCCTACCTTTTATGTGTTACTACAGTTTTTTTCTAGGCCTCTATTTGGGATTCTTTGCAAACATGGACAGTGGGGGGAAAATC
Source organism: Aplodontia rufa (assembly GCA_004027875.1). Lineage (NCBI taxonomy): Eukaryota > Metazoa > Chordata > Mammalia > Rodentia > Aplodontiidae > Aplodontia > Aplodontia rufa. The sequence goes on along the minus strand of PVKS010004426.1, from coordinate 85,610 downwards.
TATACAGCTTCTGTACTCTTATCATGATCTATGGATAGAAAAGCAGTGGGGGAAGCAAAATATTCAGAACCCTAAATTTTCTACTTCTAAGGAATACCATGTACTGTCTTTTTTGGAGAACAGGGTGCGTATGTGCACACCTTAGAAAAAGCCCTTGAGTAGGTAGGGAAGGGAAGGGAGCAGAAGCAGACAGGGCTGCTGCAGCCCGAGGGGAACTATGAGCTGAAATGAAGAAGATGGCTTGTGAAGCTGCCGCGGGAGCTGCATGGCTTCTGCAAGTAAAACTATGTAGGCGAATGGAGGCTTACCCAAACAAAGAGGCTTCCGGTAACTCTGCTAATGGACAGAAAAGAAATCCTCAGCCCACAGAATACAAGGGCCAAGTGTTAGTGCAAAATAGGACTTTGATACAAATTTCTTATTCCAGAAATTGTGTTCCAGGTCTGGACAAGCTGACAAATTTGTAATTGTTTTTCAATGAGTTTTTAATAGCTAACCAGACACTTTTTCTCAGAGGTGTGTGTTTGTGCAAAGCATGTACATAAGGACCCTTCTATGTATGCATATGTATGCATGTGTGGAGAGAAGCATCCAGACACCAATTTTTAATAAAGAAGATAAATTCCCCAAAGGGACTCTTGATTGAATTAAGGCTGCTGTCTGTAGGAAGCCAGATATAGTGATGTGAAAAAATTTTTAATAATAAACACCAGGGGTGGTGGGGCAGGAGGAAAAGGTACAGTGTGGTGTGTTTTCCACGACATCTACAGGACACAAGAAAAGCACTGAGACACCGTAAGGCTGGGAACCATGCTGTAATAACCACCGATGTGGGTAATCAAAAAGGGTCTTTGACATTTCAGAGGGTGGGGGCTCCCTGCACTTCTGGAATTCCAATAAATCACATGCTTGTGGCAGAAATCTCACAGGAGGGAGGGAGGGAGGGAGGCTCTAACTAAGCCAACCATTCCCTTGTCAAAAAAAAAAAATGTAAAACCCAAAATAACACCTCTCTCCCATACAACCCTATGCAAAACCAGAAATCTCTGGGGACAAGCAGTTGACTTCCAAACCTTAGGTTGGGTACAGAGAGCAACAGTGGAGAAGACCTTGGTGCCTTGAAGTCTTAGATACAAATGCAGGAATAGGAAGTGTCTTGCAATTTTGTGCAAAACGCATGTCCTCTTCCTCGTGGGCACTACCATATGTACCCGACCTCATCTTCTTTGTCATCATCCTCGTCCTCATCGTCCTCCGTCACAGCTCGTGTATGCACCCTCAGCTTCCCCACTTTGTCCTTGGGTCCCAGCTCTCGTTCATCTTCTAGGTCATCCAGCAGGACCACAGAGCCACCACTGCCAAAGTCCCCCGAGGTTTCCTGCTCCTCTTCTGACACAGAAAGAAAAGACATAAGGTTGGTTTCTGCTTATACCTCATGGCCGATGTTGAGGGTTCCCTCTGCCTGTGACCTAAATGGTAGGGTAAAGCCATGGAATTTACTTTCTGAGTATCATGGCCCAGGCAGGGTGAATCTCGGTAGCATAGATGACAAACTGTTTGTATATGAGCCCTCGGATGCCTGAGCTGATTCTACATTCTTAGGAGATGCATAATCCTAAGTGAAAAGTGACCAAGACTGCTCTGTGCCTGTGACAGTTGCCTATCAGAAACCGTTGTGAAACCCATATGATCTGATGACTTACAAAACCAGCTACGGGTAAGCGCCTGTGACTTTAGGGTTTCCTGCATCTCCACTGTAAACTCACCATAGACCTGAGCTAACTTTGGTCTAATTCTTCTGCTGTGATCCTTACATGGCGAGGACCCAGGGTCACTGGGGGCTCATACAGAAGGCCTTACTCACCACAGCTCACAGCACCCTGTTTCCTGGAGCCAGCCAGCTCGTTCCCATATTTATCCACACACCAGCACTGTCCTGTGCTGCCATGGCACTGTGTGGCTTTGTAATAGCCATCTTCATTACATCGCGGTATGAATGCTCCTGAGGGAACAAGAGGTACAATTTTAATCAGAGAAGCATAGAGATAGTCAGGGTTAATGTCATACAAAACAAGGTAGAGAATTCACACATCAGGCCAAATGTTTACTGCAGGACTGGCAGGAGAAAACGTGGCTGGTTGGTTATTTGTCAAGATCGTAGGGATGGACTTTATGAGCCCAGATGAATTGAATTCAATTTTCCAAAAGGCGTGATAATAGATGAGATGTATTGAACGTTTTATATTCTGGGGACTGATCTAAAACATGCTCATTTATGTATGTGTATATACACATGGTCTCCACGAGTCTAAGAAATAGGTATCATTGCTGCCTGCTAGCAAATAGGAAACTAAAGTCAGGAAAAGTAAGTAGCCTGCCTAAGGCACCTTCAGCTAAACATTAAGTCCAGATTCACATCGTTCAATGTGACTCCAAAGCAATGCTTCTCAAACTCCTACGATGAAGAACCTGTTTGTTTTAACTTCCAATCTGTTGTGGACCAATACTTGACCCAACCATAGAAGATGACTCTGCCATTAAAGTTTCTAAATGCGTCAATTTCTGTGCTTACCGCCAAGCAGTAATGAGTCTTCTGTGAATTCTCCCAGTCCACAGAGCACGTTGTCCCCAGCCATTCACCCCATTCCCTGTCACTGCCATCCTGCCTTTGAAAAGGTGATGAGAGCGAAGAGCTTTCCTTATGTTATTCCACTGAGTCATCCCAGTGTCACCCAAGGGGGTCACGCTGTTCTTACCTGCTTCCAGATGGAAAAGTAATAAACTACTTGCCTAAGGTTAGACAGGATTCCTTCTTTAAGGAATGCTTACATTTCCCTTTAAATCACAAATGGGTACTACTGTTAATAGTTACTTTTTTCAACACTTGAAAAAAATCATGGTTTTTAATATTTATATACTGTTAATGAAATGAACAACTACTGGAAAATATTCAGAACACTGCACTCTACTAATTCAATTTGTGGGTTCATCTGTAAACATGTTACTGTTAAAGGCCTGCTTTTGCTTTTTAAATCAAAGCTCCTGATTCTTTTTTTAAATAATTTGTGTATTTTTCATTTTCTATACTCAGGAAATTTTGTATAAAATGAGAAGGATCTTTTCCTTGAGGATTTATCCATAAAAAATATTCTGAGGCCTATGGCCTATTTCAGCAGGTGAGCAGCATTTTGATTGATTTCATGGTTTTGATTTATTGCTGTCCTCCAATTTTTGTGGCCAAAAATTGGTAATTGATAGCATACATTTCATCTAGGTTTTCACAATAGTTTTGAAATGACTTATAGCACCGGTTCTCAAACTTTGGTCCCAGGATTAGCAACATAATCTGGAAAACCCTTCAAAATGTAATGAGTGGGCAATTATTGGGGGTTCACCCCAAAAGCACTGAGCCAGAAACTTGAGATAGGGTCCCAGCAACATATGCTTTAAAAAGCCTTCCAAACTGAGAGCCACAAACCCAGAGTGCCACCCATTTATATCACTCAGATTATCTGAGGTTTTTTTTTTTTTTTTTTTTTTTTTGGAGAGAGGGACAGTGAGGGAGAAAGAGAGAGAGAGAGAGAATCAATTTTATTTAGTTTTTCTTGTGGCTTCCATTGCTTTGACACTTTTATTGTGTGCATGATGCTAGGGTTTGAACCCATGTCCTCATGCATGCCAGGCAAGCTCTGTAACTTTGGAGCCACAGCTCCAGCCCCATATCTGAGCTGTATTACCCCATTGTCACAGGCTTTTCTATTTCATTGGTTTGTTCAAAGAAATCACCTCTAATTTGGTAGTATTAGTGTTATTTATTTCATTGTTTTAAGTTTTACTCTTAATCATTTCGATTTATTGTGTTGTAGCTTTTTGAGTTAAATCCAATTAATTTCATTTGGCTCTTCATTTTTCATAAATGAATAAATGTACATTCCTCTGAGCTTCACTTTAGTTGTTTCCATAAATTTTGGTACACAATGCTTTGGTTTTCATTGAGTTTCATTTTACTTCTATTATTTATCTGAAATTTGTTGACTTTTGCGGTATAGTCCATGGCAGATAGTTCATGTATTTTTGAAAGGCTATATGCACTTTATGCCTGTCTGCAAGAATACATATATAAATGTGAATGATAATTATGCCATTCAATTCTTTCTCTATCCTTTTTTGTCTACTTGAACTGTAATTTTCAAAGTCTCTGAGTATGATTGTGGATATGACAGTTCTTTGCAATTCTATGACAATTTGTTTTAAAGTTATGATTCCATCATCAGTTTGATGGTATAATCAGGCAAAAAGAACATTTTGACAAGATGATACTCTGCTTTTTAGAATTGCAAAGTATTTGCCTTAGATAATATTAACACTGTTATAAAAGAATATTTACTATCTTTAAATTTCAACTTGCTATGGATTTAAGTGTAACTTTAAAAATACCAATCAATAGTTTTTGTCTCATAATAGTTTGGCCCATTTACATTTATTGTGATTATGGACTGTCTACTCTTATTCCTGCTACCATATTTGTTTCCTATTTATCATATTCCCCATTTCTTACCTTCTGTGCAAATCATCCAGTTTCATTTTTCCTGTGCTTCTATGCATTTAAAAATTATTTCTAACATTTTTACAATGTTTCTTACTGCCCCCAACAATGTGGAATTTTAATTCTAGTTTGCTATCAAAACATTTTTATAGACCATATTTATTTACAGTGATTGGTGTGTCATTTCTTTTTTTGTAATGAAATCTGTGTAATTCTGAGATCATTTGCCTGGTAGAGTGAATTCTTTATTGATACTTTAGTAAGTCTGTGATTATTAAGCTTACTGACTCTCAGTTTAAGAATCTGTCACCACACTTTGAATGCTCATTGGGATAAGTTTGAAATTGTAGGTTCAAAGTTATTTCCCTTTAGCACTTTGAAAATAGTGTTTTCATTTCTTAAATTAGCATTACCGCAAGTCTGACATCGACCTGATTTTCATTTAACTGTAGGTAATTTTTGTGATTGTTTTGTAGTTCTGGTTTTCTTGACAAGGTATCTGTGTGTGTTTCATGATCTTCTCTGGGAGGATTCTTAGTGCGACCCGAGTGATAACACCCTGCACATCAGCCTCATGAACACAAGCCCCTCCTTACCATTGTGACTTTATACTCCCTAATCTTATTGCTATGTCTTTTAGAGTAGTGTGTTTTCAAATCTACAATCTGTTTGATGGAATGATCCCAGAAAAAAGTATGTGACATTATATAGAGCTTTCTACAAGTTTAAACCAGAATTTAAGCATTCTCCTCACCAGGCTATTCCAAGATCATCTCTGATTCTCAGAGATCAAGTGAGATTCTGGAAAGGAAGGTATGCTGGGGACCCACTTGGGAAAGGATTCTCATGCCCCACTTAGAGGCCCTTCAGAGCTCATGCTAGTGTACTTTATCCCTAGTTTTCAGGGAATAGGTAGAGGGAATCAAAAAAGTACATGCTGAAGAACTGAGGGGTGAGAAATTTGTGAACACTTTCTCAATTAAAGACTGCAAAGAAAGAGATCAAGTGGAGAGTTGGGAAATGCTGATCCTCCCCCTGGAGCTACAGTTAGAAAACAATAGCGCTTAATCAAACCAACAAATAAATAAAAATCGGGCTGAGTCCCCGGGTTGGTAAGAAGCAGGTGCTACACTAAATCTATAATTTAATAGGATTACTGCTTTTTCTAAGTAGGGAGTAATTATAACTGATTATAATTTGTTGCTTGTTTTATTTATTTGAATCTGAATAACCCTGAAAATGGTTATTATATTAGGAGATATCCCTATGTATAAAATAGTTTGTAAGCAAATAAATGGCATTTTTATGAGTCATCAGTATAAACTCTGAATGTGGAGTATGTGATAAGAGAAGGAGAGACTCCTGGTAGGAGAAAGATCTTCCATTTGTGTGTGTTGGGGTAAATGGGAATATGAGCCATTTCAGATGATATAATTTATGATTTTCTCATTAATTATAAACTAACGAGGCAATAGCAAGATATTCATATCCCCTGAGAACATGTTTTAAGATGCACTAATTGAATAACGTCGTGTAGACCTTAGGCACTTCACTCAAACCGAAAACATCACCCCACGTGGAGAAGTGAGATCAGTCAGCCAGGTCCGTGCACTGGAAACTCCGTGCAAGGGGGAATCCAGCCACTTTGCCTTCAAGCAGGGAGATGTCCTTACACAGCAGAAGAACCTAGATTCTGAATTAAAAATCAAGAGTTTCTTCTGAGTTGAATGGGGTGTTATCTGAAATCAAAGGGATAAAGCCAGGTGGGGAAGTAATAATCAAACGGAGAAAGAAGAGTATGTACTTTCAGATGACCCAAAAATTCAGAAGAGAACTCGCCAGAATCCACAGCCTGCTACATTTGGCAGTCCACAAGAAAATCTGTGTGATTCCTTCAGATAAGCAGATAAACTTCGGGAACGGTAGGCTGCTCAGGGAGTGCACCTGCCTCTGAATGCTTAACAAGAATAATTCTGGGTTATTGTAGTGCAGCTGTCAACTCTTTTTAAAAAGTAAGGAAAGCAAAGCAGACTCTTTCAGCAAATGACATTTGCCAATGTCTTGATGACAGCCTCTTCTGAATGCCACCATTTCCCCCACGTTCTGGAGGCAGGAGGGCCTAAAGGCAGGCTCGGACAGGCCAGTGTTTGTTACCTTCACCTTGTCAGACTCACATTCATGCTAGAGGAAAAATGAGCAGTGTCTCAACAGCCTTTCTCCAGGGATTAGGTAGAGACAGAAATGCAGGGAAGTAGAGATACCCTTCAGCCCTATCCAATAAACTCTGAAGAGAGTATAACTTGTCCTCCATTCAAGGACAGCTTGCTTTGGGAGCTAGAGGACATGCTTTTGTTTACAGGCGTCATACTTTTAAACCTGGACAGAACACTGCCAAGATCCACTCTATGTCCCTACCTGAAAGACAGGGTCAGGCAGGACTTAGCAGCAGAGATGGTGCTAGATTCCAGCCTGACCTCTTGTCTGTCCTGCCTCAGCCAGCCAGTCCACTATTGTCCAGCTATCTGTGGTGAATTAGCAGCTGCCTGCAAGAGCTCCGCCTGGGCTAAAATGAAGCATTTCTTTTGTGAGATACTGGACCTAATTGAACAACCATCGCAGTGCTGAACATTACAAGAGACATGGATGGTTTAATTAGTTGTTTTAACGGGTGGTAAGAAATTGTACTTACCCAACAAGCTTTTCCCCTTGCTCAGCTTCTGAATTCTGTTCATTTCATTCTGGCAAGGGAGACCTAAAAAATAATTTATGGAAGTCAGTTTCCAGATGGTATGGATATAATCTCTAATGATTGACTTCACTCTTGATGTGAAATGTAGACAATGACACACCTGGGAGCAGAACTGTTCCATATGCTGTTATTATACAACAAAACAAATTCAGGCCATTAGTGTTACTAATTAAAAAAAAAAACTCATACCACAAGGTACTTAAAATAGTATTTAGGGGCTACTTGCACGGTACAGGAATTTTTCTTCCTACTACCAACTCAAGCAAATGCCAGGTGTCTAATAGGTGATTTGCTAATCGACTTTTTTCCTTCATAGCAAGAAGCAAGTTTCCGGCTAAGGATTCTGTGAGACGAAAACTGGGATCAAGGCTTATTAGCGAGCAGGCATTCTGAAGTCACAGACCAAATCAGCAGAGATGACAAATACTTGCATGTTGTGTGAAGCAGGGGCTGGAGCAGTGGCTCAGCAGTTATGGCGCTTGGCCAGCATGCACAAGTGCACGGGTTCAAACCCCAGCAGCCACGTACACAACTAAGTGCCAGAGCAAGAAAAGCCATGTGAAAAACTCAATAAAAATTGATTCTCTCTCTCTGTGTGTCCTTCTCTCTTTAAAGAAAATATAAAATATGTTATGTGAAGCAGCATCAGATCTCAAGGAAAGGACTGCTGTAACAGGGGCCGTTACGTCCAAGTGTGGTGTGTAGAAGAATGTATCACTCTTGCCTCCCTGAAGAACTCATTTCCATTTAGTGGCCTACCTAAACCCCTAGAATTTCACCATGACTGGCTTTTTCAGGTCATGTCTCTAGGAGGTTCTCTATTTGCTCATGATCCTCTTGGCAATTGTTCTAGCTCTCTGGGTTCTTATTGCCTCTTTCCAAATACACATATGAAGGATCTAAGTGTCTTATTTATATCTTTTTAACTGTGGATTTCACAGTGCCACCTGGTTTTGCTGATTGTTGAGTGAGAAAAAGGGGTTGTAAAATGACTTCTTGTTTTAGGATGATTTCAGAGGGAAGGAGAAAAATCCAAAGTGAAGACAACAAATAAAAGTAGAAACAAATTCCACCTGTGATTATAAAAGTTAGCATTTATTATGACAAATAACTACCATTTACTGAATTGTTAGAATATGTCAGGCAATGTTCTAGAACTTTAGGGTCTTAATTGCATCTTCACAATAACCAGACAAGTTAGGTACTTGTATTATGCAAATGCAAATTCTTATTTTTATAGCTATGCAGAAAGATGAGAAGAAACTGTGGGTATTTATTTGGACTGCTGCTCCACAAAAGGAGGAATATCAAAATCATCCATACAAACACTGCATCAGACAGTTAACTATGAAGCAAGTTTCCAATTTCTTTTAAATTTTGTCCTATAGCAATTTTAAAACTCTTATTTAAAGATAAGGAAAATTAATCTGGCTGAAATCCACTCAAAATATAGAGGAATAAAAACAAGGCAAAACTCCAAAGGGAGAAATGTTTCACTATAGAATCTCTTAGATGTCAAGGATTTTTATGAAAACTCAACAGGGTAAGACTAGAGTTCAATGCACAGATGTACAGGCTCCAGGATAAAAATGACACAGAAAGGAGGATATTAGGCAATTACGGAAACGAAGGCCACATCCAAAGAAACAAAACTCATGTGAAGCAACCAAGTCATAGACGCTACTGAGAAAAGACTAATCAGACGGAACAAGTTTCCAAGAATGTAGATAAATTAAGAAAAGTTCCCTGAAAACTACAATTTAAAAAAGACTTCATTTCAGAGTTCAAAGGAACATGACATATCTTAGGAAGGAAACAAATGTCCCTGAAAAGCAAGGAAAGAATCCTTTTGGCTTCCAGTCAAAATGTGGCTATTACTTAACACCAGTTTGTGCACACTAGCTGATGTTATTAGATAACAAAGAAATGAGGTATAAAAATTGAAAAGTGAAATAAATTATCTTTATTTGCAGATGATAGCATTGCACACCTGAAAGATCCAAGCAAACCAACCAGAATAACTTATAAACAATGCGAATTTAGTAAGGTGGTTATACATAAAATTAATATTGACAAAACCACTAGTGAGGAAATACAATGGAAAGAAAAGTAGATTTCATTTACAATGGCAGTAGCAATAAATAAAAGAGGACAAAGCCTAAAAATCTAACTCCACTGGCTGATAAACAAATCCTGTTCTAAGATAAGAGGATTCAGTATTATACAGCTAACAGGAACTTTTATTTTAATTGGATAAACTGATTCTAAAGTTCACAGAGAAAGAGAAATATATGAATATCCAGGAAAATTCTGAAAAAAATAAGATTAATGGCACGAGAGAAATGGCCTATTAGATACTAAGACTAAAACAACTCTCACTTAAATAGTGTAGAACTGATTCATGACTATTTACACAAACAGGACAATATTCAGGAAGAGATATAAGAATATATATACATACATGTATAAATATATACATGTATATATATATTCATTCATTCCATGGAGAAATAGGTATTCTTAGCTGTTTTTTTAAGAGAGAGGGACAGTGAGAGAGAGAGAAAGAGAGAATCAATTTTATTTAGTTTTTCATGTGGCTTTCATTGCTCCAACACTCCATTGTGTATGTGGTGCTGGGGTTCAAACCTGGGTCCTTGGCGCATGCCAGGCAGGTGCCATAACCACTGAAGCACAGCTCCAGTACCTTCTTAGGTGTTTTGAGTAAGAGTAAAAACTAGTTTAACACCTTGAAGGACAAATTCAAAATAATGCCCAAATTAAATACGTACATACTTTTGACTGGTAATCTGATTCTAGGAATGTATCTTGATCCTATAAATGTGTACACAGGTATTTTCAGTGAATACCTTTTTTTAGTGCTCACATTTTTATTGTGAGTGCACCTTGTCTATGAATACATGATTAAAATATATACATAATTTAAATACTATTAGTAGCCATCCTCCTTTCCCAGGGATGGGGTCCGCCATTCATGCCTGCAGTAGGTTTTCCTGGATATCTGACCCATGCTGGATCATATTTTTCTGGGGCTTGGGATTGGTATTCTAATGCAAGCCAGGCTCTGCTGTCCCCTTGGACTGCCACACTGTGCACACTCTCTGAGGAAGCTGAGACAGATGGAAGTAAAGTCAGGCCACAGAGTCACACAGGAAGTCATCACCTGCAACTGGGTTCCTCCAAGTTCCTATAGATCTTGACCTTTTCTTTCATTAGCTGGAGTTTATAACCAAAATGTCTTTGTCTAAGTCACTAAGTATAAATCCATACTTAGAGAAGTTTGCAAGTGGCTTTCTCTTACAGGAACATGGAGAATTCATGTGACAATGGGTATATTTGTACAGAATTTTTCCACCCAGTTTCATAATGACCTACAGAATTATGTAGTGAAGATGTCTACACATCCATTTGATAGATAAAAATACTGAGATACAATATGGTTGGAGACTTTCTCAAACAAAGGAACAATTTAAATCAGAGACTCCTTCATTATACTTAGTTTTTCTAATGCACCTATACTTAGTTTTTCTAATGCGCCATCTTAAAAGCAGAAATAAGGAGACATGAGCCTTTGGCCATTAGACGGGATCAGTTCTGCATCCTCCAGCTGTGTCTTTCTATGCACTGGCCACTGTTTGCCTCTTTGCGATGTGATGTGTGATCTTCTCCTGCCCTAGTATGGCTGCCCTGGGCTCTGAACCCCACCTCCCTCCAGCCTTACCTCCAGGCTTCTGGAAGCAGTAGCACCACTCGTTGTTAGACAGCTTTCCATCCTTGAAGGAGTCACAAGAGTTGAAGAGAGGCTTGATGCAGGGCTCGTACTTATCCAGGTAGATGGCATTGATCTCTGAGTGGTCAAGCAAGAGGTCATAGTTCATGTCCAACTTGTTGAACATCCAGCCCAGGGAGTCCTTGCAGATGGGCAGTATGCTGGTGTCAAACCCTGCAAAGGAAAGGCTCATCTCAGTTACCATCCAGCCTGGACTGTCCCATCCTGCAACTCCCCAGCTTTCTGCCCCCAGGACAGACAAAGGCTCAGGCTCCACCTCTTCCTCCCCTCAGGCTGAATCCTTGCCAGGATATAGTCTTCTTGGTCTGCTGGAATATTTTGTTGTTGTGGGTTTCTAAAGATGAAACTTATTAAAATGTGCTAAAACAGAAAGTCAGCATTTGAGGAAGATATGTTTTAAAGAAAACAAATTCCCAATTCTAATTTATCTGTGATGTAAATATGGGTTTTCATTTATAAGACATGCTTAAAACAGGGTATACCTAAAAGGAAGAATACAAATATACTGAAAACTACATTTCTTCATTTAGGAAAGAAAAGAAAAAAGAAAACCCAAACAAAATATTGTGAAAAGGATAGCAGCGAAGTGGTATAATCCAGAAGCACTGATTACATCCCAGAGGACTGTTAAATCCAAGCAGTGAGAGCATTAATGGCAAAACAAGCCAGGTACTGCCTACGTCCCCATTCTTCTTTTTCTGCAATTCCCTAAAGAGATACATGAGATGGAATCCAAACCAACTCAGACAATAATTTCTTTCTTATTTCCCCAGGGGAGGGGAAGTAGTATTCTTAAAGAATTACTTGTTTCCACAATGGAAACTGTATGCACTTGAATAACAATACTTAGCCTCCACTCAGGATATTGAGACCACTGTAGAAAAACCCCTGAGAAACGTACCCCAAATCTAAATCTCATCTTTCTTTCAGAGTCAAAGGCATGATACAATCTCAGGTTATTCTATTAACTGCATTTCTAAGTCTGGTTTTATTTTTCTGGAATACTATGATAAAGTTTAATAAAGCACTCTTTTAAGCACTTTATAATTATCTCACTAAATCTTTGTAGCAGTCCTGCAAAATGGTACCACATGGTCTCTAACTTACAGATGAAAAAATAAGGCTCAATGCTTGAGTTACTTGTACAAGGTCATACAATTATAGAACTGGAATTCAAACCCAAGCAGCCCAATCCTAAATATGTGTCCTCAGTGATTCCTCTACTGGGGTTACCTTGATATTCCTACACTGAGGGCATCCAGTTGGCTTAGGTTGCCGTATTTGGGGATGGCTAATGAAAGAAGTTGATACAATGACCACAATGGAGGATCCTGATGGGCTCAACTTCCCACTCCAGTGGTCACCACCCACAGCCTGGTCATTCGGATCTATGTGTGCCTTTAGCAGCTCCTGCTCAATCAATAGGATACGAGGTGGAGCAAAGTGTGCCCAACTCTATACAAGAAGTGTCTATATGGAGGAGTCTGCTCTGTCTAGAGGTCAAAATGAGTTAGAGCCCTGTGCTGCCCTTCATTGTCCACACTTGTTCATCAGATTTTAAGAACCCTGAAGGCAGACAGTCTTGTTCCCTTCAGTAGCCTCTGCCATGACAGGCACATGCCTAGTGCCATTAAAATGAGCCAGATACTGCCACAGTATCTATCATTATCATTTTTTTCTTGTTTGAGAGAAGTTTTCTAGGTACTTTTAAGTTTACATTTTCCAACATATAATCTTTAATTTCAAAAATTCATTCCATTTGATACCTTAGAATATATCTTTAAAAATCCTCCTTTTTCCCCAAAGGGACTGTGAGACATAATGTGTCTCCTCCTCTAACTGAACATCATGACTGTCAGGAGTCTCTATGCTGACGGTGCCCTTAGGGGCTGCTGAAGAATGATTTACTCTAACAATACCTGACTCTATACTTTTGTATGCAGAATTTTACATAATGTGAATCATTTCTATAGGATATTGACATTTTTATACATAGGAAAGTGGGGTTTACTACTGACAGGTCACCAATACATGCTGAGCTAGTTAGCCAGTAGTCAGAAGCTGAGCCTACTCTGTACCTATTCAAAAGGATGCATGTGGCATCTGTGGCTGCCAGGAGAAGAGGACCTAGCTGGCCTCCACTGCACAGGGCCCAGCAAGATTCCAAAGCTCCCCCTTCAGATCTGCTGGACTGATAAAAAATGTTGCTCCCTCCTCTGGCCTTGAGTGCCAACCACGCATTGCTCCTCTTTATTCCCTCCACTTCTGCTGGTTCAGGACATCAAACCTAAAGCCTCTTTGGGGACTTAATTTACGAGTGGCCAAACAAGTCTTTTGTTGACTCCCAGCTGTCTGTAGAAGGAGTCTCCAGGGACTGCAGGCTGCAAGGATCAACTCTCCTCACATCAATCTGCTCTCTGCTGAAAGGTTGCTCAGAAAGCCCAAGGGCCTGCCTGCTCCTGGAGGACCCAGGGAAAAAGTTTCTCCAGACCATATGAGAATTAATTGTCCACAAATTCCCAAGTAACCTCTGTAGGAAGGAAAAATAAACTATCTCACTTCACCCTTCTTATAGATACAAACCCCAGTAAGCATCCTAAGAGTGCATAGCTGCTGGAAAGCAAGTGCTACCTTGCCCTAAAGGTAAAAAATTCAAACTATTAAAATAATTGTCCCTTAGATCAATATTCTCCACTGGTATTTCTAGAAGGTTATGAGCAGCAAAAAAGCAAACAAAAAAATAAAGAGAGTTTTGTTTATTTTGCAATGGGTCTTGCTATACTGCCCAGGCTGATCTCTAACTCCTAAGTTCAAATGATGCTCCTGCCTAAGCCCCCTGAGTAGCTAGGACAACAGGCAAGTGCCACTGTGCTGGAGTTTATTTCTGCTTGGGCTGGAGACCAGATACTGGCCAAATTGGATCCCAAAAGTTGGCAATGTAAGTTTTAATTTTATCTATTGCATGCAACCCAGGAGCATAACTTTTAAAACTTCCATCCAAACAAGTGTGGGATGAGGGATGGGATAAAATACAATTACAACATGTTTTTATATGTCGATTAATATCAAGGTGGCTACACAGAATAGGTCGTTGCAGAACTATGCATTTGAACAGTTGTATTGTCCAGTAATATATTCTATGCCAGCTAACCACAGTGTGGAGAAGCCCATCTCTAACCACTGTTGAGTTAAATGCATGGAGAGACTCCATCAAAGTGCAAAAGGATGGTGCACTGAGCTTCCTCTCCAGCTGATGACAAGACACGGTGTGGCTTCTGCCCATTCAGCAACAGAGGCCAGTGGCAGCTCCTTCAAAAGTCTACAAATGAAGGTGGTGTATGGGGCACTTGTCAGGGAGTTTATAGGGATGATAAAATACATCTGGTCAGTGTAAACTAAGACCTTATCAAAAATATTTACAAAAGTGTTGGTTATGTTAACTAAGTGTTAGCAACAACCTAAACGTCCCTAAGTAAAATCTACTTAAATATATTGTTATACCTATGCATTAGAATTCTATGTAGCTAACACAAAGAATATTATTCAATGTTGAATGGACAGTCGTATTTCTAAATGATAAAAGGTCATAAGACAATCTGTAAAGTTTGACCCAAACTTCGAAATCATCCACATACATACACACATATACTTTCATATATAACAAGGAAGAACCCTCCATATTTTTCATTTTGTTTCTGTATAGTTAATATATTTTTCAAAACATTCATATTAAACACAATATTTTTATAATTAGGCTTTTAAAAACATAAGTTGTAAAAATATAAGTTGTACTTTTTTCTTCATTCCAAAGCAGTGCCCCCCCTCTCCATATTTTAACATTTCTAAAATTGGGACATATTTTAAGTCAATGTGTACTAATGGACTAACCCCAAAATGCTATTGCTAAATAAATAATGTCTAATAACTGAAGAAATGTGATATATGCGATGAAATCAATCAGAAAAAGTAGAGTGGTCTTACTGCCTTGGGCTGCGTCAGAGCTGGTGGGTTTGATGACCCTGTTTGCGTCCTCATGCAGAGCTCCAAACCAGTCCTTCAGCCGGGAGGCAAGGTTCCTCAACTCCTTGTCTGTGCAGGCTGGAGGAAAGCAAGCAGAACAGAGTGAGGGCCTGGGCTTTGGTCCTCAGTGTGCGAGAATATTGGCAAAGACACCTTCAAAGCAACCTCAACTACAGTGTAACTGCCACCCGGCCCTACAAGTACCCCAAAGGCTGCTGCCACCACCAGTACAACAAAGAGAGAGCCTAGGTTCCCAGCACAAGCAGCATTGCTCAGACTTAAATTTGGATGACCTCTGAGCTACTCAAGCAAGCTGCACAGGCCTCCAGTCATACAGCATCCTCTGAAGACCAACAAGGATCCCTTTCGCTAACCACATAAAACTTGCTATTGCATTCTTGCCAGAGAAAAATACATTTTCCACTACACTCATGCCAAGAAATTAACACCCAGGAATGGCTAATGCTCTTAGAGAGAGGCTGCCCACCACACCAAAAGATCCCGGTAATTGCAGACTCTCGATTTTGTTTTAGCTCAAGGTCCAGATTTGTGGATTTGACCTATTTTCCTGATGGATTTAGTCTTACTTTCCATTATTGACAGATGAATGCCTTCTCTGTGCAAGAGTCCTTTATGTCTCAGTCCACGAGATATAACTATGTGGCTTATTTGGGGGGATATGACAGATTAATTGGGGTAGATGGATACTGCTGAGGACAAGAAGAAAATCCAGATGACTGTATTCCTAGGCAGTGAGCAGGTGCATACAAGCTATTTGAAGTTCACCTAGAAGTCTGAGAGGGAAAATCCCAAAGGAGGGAAAAGGACACAGAGAAGGAGCTGCTTTTCCTTATTTCTCTGACTTTGCCTCAGGGAATACCCTAATTCTGAGTTTCAGAATCCTGGCAAAGGGTCCAGGCAGTGGGCTGCTACCAAGAGTCAGAAAAACCAACAACATGCTTGGTGACCTTTAGCAACTGGAGAAACTAGAGCCCACACAGCCCAAGTCCCAATGACTAAGAAGGGACAAGGAGCTGAACCCCACAACTGTCACTTTCTCCAAATTCTAAAGCTCTAGGAGCAAGCAGCTGAGCAGTCAAGGAAAGCATTGTTTATAGTGAGCCGAGTTCTTAGTGATGCTAAGGGCTCCCCTAGCTCTCCATGGAAACCACAGGGGCAATTACGAAAAGTGGACACCAAACACAGCCTCCGAACAGCACAGACCGGCACTAAACGGACATAACCAGTTCCCACCTGCCTTGCAAAGACCAGGTGAGTCCTCACTGGAAGATAACACCATTATAAAGGGCCTCTCCTCATTTTTTCCATGTCTGCTTTTCAGTTCAGCCCATTTTTCCTCAGCCTGGAGCCTGATGGAAAAGCTGGCTTCCTAGACCTTGGGCAGGAATGGCCTCTCCTCATCTACCACACTAGAATCAAGGTGACTGGGCCCAGGCTGGCTCTATGCAACCCAAAAGCTGTCATTTGCAATTATTCAATTATTGCCTTCATTCCAGCTAATATCCAGACTTTAAACTCTGCAGAGGACCACATGACTGTGTGGCCAGTGCTTATGCACAAGTTGCTAATGACCTCAAGACGCTGCCTCACTTTTAACCAGGAAATGATTCTATTTTGAAACACCCACCAGGAAATGGCACCAAGAAATGTCTTGACAGACAGCAGGAAAGTATGTGGGCTCTGTGGTCAATCTCACATTTCAAAATGGAAAATTCATAGCATCTATGTTTTCTCTCACCATGCACACCATCTATTTATTCCAAATGTTCTCTGAGCAGAGAAAATTGCCAAGTCAACTTGAAAGGAATTCAGACACTGCAAGATAAATTAGTTGTGTTTAACCAAACCCTGACAGATGTGCAGGTAATCTGTATCTTCACAAGACTGCTGGACTTCCCACAGGCTTCCTAAAGAACACAGGCTGCGGATGGTTGATGGAATCAGGTCCTGGAATCTTGAAAGAGTGAATCTGTCACTCAGGGACAGGTCCATAAGAAAGAAACTGCTGGCATGGGTAGAGAGGTCCAAAAACCAAAATGAAGAGAGCCCCTCAATTACTGGGCCCTGTTCACTCATGGTGTCCTCAGCTGAGTAGTCCTTGGGAGGAGAAAGTCAGACGCAGCCAGCCCGGAGCTTGATGTATTCCAGAGGAAAAATAATCAAAGATGACAGCCTGCAGAGAGCTATTTGTTCAGAATTGGCTCTCCAGCCACAGCTGTCTGTGGGAGAAAAACACTTGTCTTTTAAGGGTCCATCACTAC
Source organism: Aplodontia rufa (assembly GCA_004027875.1). Lineage (NCBI taxonomy): Eukaryota > Metazoa > Chordata > Mammalia > Rodentia > Aplodontiidae > Aplodontia > Aplodontia rufa. Next base: position 68,205 of record PVKS010004426.1, on the reverse strand, counting down.
CCTGGACAAAGGTTCTCACCTATGATTCATGCTTTCAGAAGTGAGGGACCCAAGGGTACTTCGAATATACTTAGTTCCTTGCTAGGTTAAATTAATTTTTGTGGGAAGGAAACTGCAAAATCACAACCACCTGCCATTCCTGCACTCTGTGCTGAAGTGGGCCAGTCCTGATCATTTCTAATGAGGGGTCCTGCTGCTCTCAAACCTCCCTGGCCAGAGATACAGGTGCTCAGCATCAGAGCCTTCAGGAAGAAGATGGTACTGTCTTAGGAAGCATCTGGTTAAAATCACAAGGACTAAGTATTTTTGCCACTCTATTACCTTCCTGTGTGGATGAGTACCACTAGCCTTCTTGTTCTCCCAAGTTCTATTCCTTCCCAGCCTCCACCTGGGTTTCAGCTAGCTCTGAGCTGTTGCCATTCTCCCAGTAGTCTCTGCTCAGCAGCCTCCACCTCAATGACGTTTCCTCATTCACCTTCCTGTTTCTATAGGTCTTTTTATACCCTTCTTCCAGGACCTCAATCTGTTCCAGCATGACTAGTACATTGGCAGCATCTCTGAGATCCACTGATCCCAACGTGAGCCTCTTCTATATCACCAGAGACTCAAAGTCTCAAACACATGAGAATTGTCCTTGATTTCCCTATCTTCTGAACCCTCCCTATTTGTGGGCCACAAAATGTTTGCTTCTTCTTGCTATCTTCTCTGACTTATTCCAGTCCATGACACCCCTATTGTGTCCCACACAGACAGCTGGGACAGGCTCCTAACTGGACTCCCATTTTGTCTCCCATATCCCCGTTTCCGTCCCACAACCAGAGATCTTTCTAAAATTTACATTTGGTTAAGTCACTTTCCTGCTGGAGCCCTTTCAGAGGCTTGCAGTAGCTCTGTAGGTGAAGTCTCAACTCCACAGTGTGACCTGAATGACCTGTACGGTCCACTGCTGGAGGCCTCGCTGTCTCGCTTCCCGCCATGGCCTCCATGTTCTGGCCTTCCTCCCGCTCCCTCACTCTCCACCTGGACACACCTATCCTTGTTGCCTTGCCAGCCAATGTCATGTCTCCCTCATATCTCAATTTTAAAGTTACTTCCTCTCTGAGGACTTCCTAACCCTCAAACTGTCCTTTGGATATGCTCCCAATGCCTTATTCCTCAGGTGGCTTTCATCCTACCTGTGACTTCTCATTCAATGCCCAGTTCCCCCTGGATCACAACAAAGTAAACATGCTCCAAGCCTGCCTAAGCATCAAAAACCACCAGGTACTGGCATGAAGAATGCTCTCAACCCATACCTACTGATGGGCTGCCATAACCCCCTTGCTTTCTCTAAGCTGAAATTTTTCCATCTGCAAAACAGCATAATAAAACTGCTCGTAGCATGATTGCACAGAACGATACCAGTAAAACATAGCTCGTAGCTACTGGAATACAGCAGGGACTCAATAAATTTATATTTCCCTTCCCATATCCCAACTATCTGCATAATGTTAGAATTTTATTGTTATACTTTATTTTGAAGCCTGGGGAGAAGCTGGTGACATAAAGGATAACATTTCTCCTTACTTCTTTTATAGGCTGGTCAGTAAGAAGCCCAAGAGATTTGGGTGACGGTTTCTGTCCACTGTCTCCCAGGTGGAGTGACTGGTCTGACTTCCCCACACCTGTGTTCTAGCACTTACCATAAGGCAGTATGTCAGAGTTCGTCAAAAGAAAACATAAATGAATGAACACATGGGAAAAAATTCCCTAAGTCAAATGTTATTAGGTTGTGGAATTGGGACTTGAACACATACTGTTATCTTGTTGAGCCATCCCTGTGTGTGGGACTGGATCCTTGGACAGACAGGGTTTGTGGGTAGCTAGTACTAAAGCATGCATTAGTAAATACAGTCCACACTCTGGGTTGAAAGAAATCAAAATGTCAGACCCTCATTGTAAAGGATGCTCTGTAATAATGCAGGCAGGCTGCTTGCTGAGTGATGCAGGACAGAGTGAGTGGGGCTTTTGCCTTCATTAGCTTTGGTGTGAGAACAGCCTGCTGCATGTCACATGGGCAGCCACTGGGGCTTCATTAGAGAAAAGCATAGTGCCACTGCACATTACTCCACAATGTGGAAAAAGAGACAGCTCCCTCCCCTAGGAAAGCACGGCGTGCAGGCAGGGAAGGGCCCAGGTAATCTGTCTGTTTACCTGTCTGTTTGGAAAATATGACCGAAACACAATAAGCTAGTGTAAATGAGACACATGCAGTATCTAGGGAACATAGATAGCCCTAGGAAACAGATGTGATGGCTTCTTCCACCAGGGCACCTTCTCTCCCCACCCCAAACCCAGGGCATGATGCTTTAAAGGGCTGTGAGCTAGGTGGGATTTGAATGCAGATAGCATTTAAGGAAAACCTGAAGTGTAGTCTGAGCGACCCTGCTAATGCTAGGGAAAAGGACTCACTGTTGCCATCACTGCAGGAGAAGCCCTTCCAGGGTTACTGCAGCCATAGGGGATGAGAGAAGGGCGAAGAACAGGGAGACAGGGCTGAACCCATAAAATCCGCTTATGGAGTGGTTATGCTGCCTGGGCAGCAGATACTGGTGAGAGAGACCTGAATGACTGTCACTAGCCTGCCCCTGCATGCCCCTGACCCCTGTGCTCCATCCTCCCTTCCAAAGTCAAGGGCTCATAAACAGCAAGTAGAAAATTTCAAATAGATAACAGTTTCGAAATGAGGAACTAGATAAACTAGAAAATCCAAGCTAGTGGATTTGTAAAGTGCTCCCAAAGGCCCTAACTGGTGTCTGAAACTGGTTTCACCTTATTGATGACTTTGGGGACTGAACAGTACTCTTAAAAAGCCCTTTCAGAGGATTAGACTTTTAAAGGGAAGACAAGGGAAAATAATCAGATGTATAGAAAATGTGGGGTAGCTGACATAAAAACAGGTGAGAATAGGATAGAAAGTCTGTATTCAAAGACAGACTGTTAATAGCTACCAGAGGCAGAGGGAGCAAATGTGACTGGGTATGTCTCTGTGTTAGCAATCCTAACTGAAGCCACATTTGAACACCCAACTGGGGATGTCTGAAAATGGCAAATCTGACACACAAGCCTCATACAATCTCTGCAAACTTGTGCTAGGGAACCAATTACTGGTCTGCTCTTGAATGCATGGAATCTTTCAGCTAAAGAGCCCAAGGAAGAAAAAAAAATCCCAATTGTCACACACACACACACACACATACACACCAACCTCCCTCTCCCACCCCAGCCTCACTGAAGCTTAGCTCAGAGCTCTGGCAGAAGTTAATATGAAAACAACCAGGATTTAATTTAAACTTTAGTGCCTCTGAAGGTAATTAAAGAGTTGGTCCAGATTCAAGTTCTCTCTGGGAGCAGGCTGGGAGGCTTCTCAGCAATGGAGACCTGGTGCTGGCCCTTTCACACTAATCTCCTTCAGCCCTCCTAGGTGCTGTTGTGTATAATTACTTCATCAGAGCAGCTCTGGATCAATGCACTCAGAATGTTTCCAATTAGCAGCTCCTGAAAAAGGTCCAGCTGAGCCTTCTTTAGGGTGCAGATTAGATGCTGGGATAACACTTCCCAGAGCCTGGGCTGGAGCAAATGCACGGTGCCTTCCTGAACTCTTGCCCCAGTCCAGCCTCTTCCTACCACCATTGCATTCTCACACTGCTGGTAGCCTGCAGGACTCCAGAATCCACCAGCAGTGCTGGGTCCCTCCTGCTGTGGAATATCTGGCACACAGCGGGTGACCCAGTGCTGGAGCAATGCACAGAAGTGCTGAAGAGAGGATGCTGCACACCCTGGGAGCTTACAAGAGGAAGAAACAGACTCTTGGATTCCCTTAGGCACTTGGGCTCTAATAAACTGGAACACAAATGGGTTCGGGTTGATGTTGCGTAATATAGTTTCAGGAGTAATAACCGGTGAAAATCATTGTACTTTCAAAGAATCCTGGCGAGGCAGGAGAGAGAAAGTAGGTTTTGGAGTTAGATGGAACTGAGTGCCATCCCACCTCTGCCACCCCAGCCGAGACTGTGGACAAGTTAGTTTCCCCATAGGCAGAATAAAGGTGATAAGAGAACCAGCTACTAGGATTATAGGGAAGGTTAAACTACAACTTATTTTATGAACTCGGCACCAGACCTGCCACATCGTCCACACTCAGTGGCTGCTGGCCATGATTTTTGTGCTTGCAGACACAGGGTGGGATGGTGATTGACCAAATAAAAGTTCTGAGAATCGAGATCCTGCGTAATGGTATTTGTACAAGAAATGACCTTATGAAGCCATCCAGCAAGATGATTCTCCTGTTATGTTTCAGAGAAGTTCAGCCATCTCTCCCTGGTCTACAAATGGTGAATGGAAAAACTGAGATTCACGCCCAACTCTCTTAACTAGGAATTCTCTCATCTGCTCATATGGCACAATCCAGATTCTCCAGAAATGCCTATATCTGCTCTTGCACTGACCCCAGAGGCACACTAAGGGCCTCTGCACTTGAGTTTAGGGGTTGGGACTACACTCCCTTCAGGTTTCTAGGACAGAATATTAGAGCTGTTGTTCTTTAGGCAAGTCAGGGCTCTTTGCTGAGCTCTACCTTCTCATCTTTAAAATGGGAATGGCCATGGTCCAGATACCATCAATTTCACAGGTTATGGTAAGTGCTTAGCATGGAGATTAAGCTATCAAAAGTGGCCACTGTCATCCTCTCTGATGGCGAAGTTCAGAAGCTTGTAGCATGTACCATTGAGAGGGTAACAGTATGCTGCCAGCCACAAACCCTTGCAGTGACAGAAAACCCACATGGGGCTCAAGGAAGTGAGTTCTAAAGCACACACGGGAGAATCCCACTTCTAATCAGAGCTCATCTGACAGGGATTTAAGACAGGTTATGTCTGGCCAAATTAAATTGTGTTATATGCAATTCTAGTTTTTACTTTTCAGTGCCTAAAACATCAATATATATGCAAGTTCTCTTATCCTTAGAAAAGGCATCATTTTATGTAAAAATGGGCATGAGCAAAAGAATCAGAGCCCCATAATTCAGGAGCTTGCTAATAAAGCCTTTTTTTATGCAGTCTTTGCAAGAGCTTAAAATACTGACATTAAACTTAGAAGATGAGTTAAACTAATTAATGGTACAACGTACAAGCGAAGATGGATAAATTTCCCTATTAAAGCCATTAAGACTATTCTTGGTAACCTGATTTGAGGAGATTTTAATGTTTCCCTTTATTGTAATGATAATCCTTCATCTGGAAAAAGAAATACATTTAGAACTTGCACAACATTGGTAAATGTGCATTAGTGGAGTAACACTTATTTCCCCCCCTAACTAATCTAGAGCAGAAAGGTTAGCTAGACGAAAAAAGCTTTTAAAGCTTCTGATAAAAACCAGTCTTTCCCACATTCTGGGGGGAAAATGGAATATGCAAAATATTAGTTAGAAATACCAACTCTGGATTTAATTACATTTCCTTGGCAATGGGTCATCATCTCCCTATATATATGGAAGACCTAGAATAGCAGGTGCTTTAAGACAAGATGTGAATGGGCTCAGCTTGAACTACTGAGAGACCCAGGATGGACAGAGCACTGGAAAAGGGTTTGCGATGGTTGATCTCTGCCTGAGCCACCTCCTTGCAGAAAGGATCTGAAAGTCACTCTTGTCTTTCATTAATGTGTAAACTCAAGTAGCCAATGGCAGTCAAGGAAGGCTTCTGGGAGGAGGCAGAACTTGACCTGAGGCTCACACGCAGGGAGGACTTAGGGAGATGACATTCTAAGCAGGTCTTCAAAACAATGAAGCCAGTTTGAGTTAAGTGGATTGACTGTTAAAGCTGATTTACACTTATGATTAGCTCTACTCAAATGCACCAACTTTAACATGAGTAAATCTATTTCGAAACCATAAATGTACATAAAAATGTAAACATGCAAATATGTGCTAATTTCTATATATGTATTTTTAAATATTCTACTCTATTACAAATCACATATGTACATACACATTTCTAGGGATGACTTATGACACAGCACTGCTCCAGGACTCATGCCAAAGCCTAAATCTGTAAGTGACTTTTAGGGCACATAAGTGGAAAATGTGTTTTAGGGTATATATAAGAATAACCTCCATTTTAATGGACAATTTACATCTAGTCTAGCAATTTCAAACTGAGCATCCAAATCTAGGTGTTTTTAAACAGTTTTTAGCATCAGTTTCTCAGTGACTAAAGCATCAACACATGCATGCATGTTTTTACTCTGAAACAAGAGACAGACCTATACTGTTATTTAATGGGGCATAAAGCCACAAGGAATTGGTGGAAGACCATCAATGACAAATTGGAATCAGTGATCTGATCCTGACAGTAATAGGAAGTCTAAGAGACATCTGGAAACTATGAAGAACTCTTTTATTTGGGGGCAGGAGAAGGACACTGAGCACCTTCATACACAGATTGGGTGGCAGACCACAGGCGGACCTGGGCCCAGTTTAGAGAAACATGAACTCCATTACTTCTCCCAAATCCTCCCCTCCTCTACCCTGGCCTAGAAGGATGAGACATGAGGGTACAGGCTGATTGGATGGGTGGGAGCTCCACACCCTTCTGTGACACAGATCCAGCAGCATCTCCAGGGGTCTAGGTTGGAGCTGGAATTGAGGACCTTGCAGAAGTGTCCTAGAGAAACCAGGTCAAATGCAGCCTAGATTTTTCACTTTCATAATCTGGTGGGCAAACTAGTAAAAGATCAGGATAAATACACCAGGGTCTCAGGAAGAACTGCCTGAAACTACTGCAAATGCTGTCAGATTGACTCATTAATCCTTTTACATGTCAGGTCATACAACTCACTCTCAATTTGTCCCCTCTTTTCCTTAGAGTATGAATGGGAACAGTGAAGTAGTATGAGAAGCAAAACCAAGCTTCTAGGGCCTTCTTCTGGACTCAGAGAAGATCCTGAGATTGACGAGAAGAAATATTAGCTATTTATTATTATTTCTGTTTCTAGTAAAACTGCTGCATTTGATCAAATTGTAGGGCTAAAGATAGCAACTTGAGTCTTCCCCTCCTGAATATCACATATAATCAACAATGTAAACAGGGGAAAATGCCATGCACTAAAACGAGAGGAGAAAGAGAATCTACAGGCTTGAACCTAACAGCAGAAGCCACCCAGATGGAAATAACAAAGTAAAAGGTCCAGGTGGACCGATAAAAAAGCAAACAAATAAAAATCAGCACAAATATCTTTCCCAGAGGCAAAGGGCTTCCCATGAAGTGATAGACCAAAAGTCCCTGTTCAGCAAGAACCAAGAGACAGGGAGAAAAGGTTAGAGCTGAGATTGAACAGAAGCTGTAGGGGAAGTAGGGGAGGGAAGTGCTAAGGAAAAGAGGAAAATGGCCTAGGGGCTGCAGATCTCAGAAGATGCTTACAAAATTGTCCTTTGTGTAAGGAACAAGCTCACTGCAAAGTGCTATCTGTAGTAAAAGAACTAGAGATTTGGTGAACAGAGTTGAGCAGAGAAAGCCTTTTGGGGCTGATCCATTTCATAGGAACAGAAAGGATGGGACTCAATGGAGGAGCTTTTTAGCAGGAATCCATGTGTCAGTCTATAGATGCCTCGTTCCTCCCTTTTATCCATATGACTGCTTTATGGACAGGCAGACCACTAGGACCTAACTTATTCCAATGATAGTTGTTCTTCTTTTAAAGTGGCTGACAGATTGATTTTAAAAATTAACTTTAAATTAGGAAAAGAACACCAAAACTTAGCGCATAACCCTAAGTAGAAAAATCACAGAAATATGGACCAATTATCATGAATTCAAATGAAATAATCACTTTTATTAAAAAAAATAAGTAGTGTACAAAAACTCAGGGAAGAACTGAGGAGACAGTGGAGGATGTGAAGCCAGAATTAGAAGAGTACAATGGTGAATGGAGACCAGAAAACACAGAAAAAGGGGTTGATGCCAGAATGAGAAGAGGGAATAAAGGGAAGAGGAAGGAAAGAAGAGATCACAGCGGTTCTGAGTGTAAGTGACAGTTCTAGAATACTGGCAAGGGTAACCTCACATGAGGCTGATGGCCCTCAAGAGACAACTGAAAACAAGGGAACATGATGCATGTAACAGCTAATGCCTCAAAACATTCCTGAAATAAAGGAAAATTGAATCTGCATAATGAGAAGGCACAGCGTGAACCAGGGAAATGGACCTAAAATGGTCCATCCTAATTAAAATTACCCACTGACTTTTCAAAATAAAGAAATATCAACTAGTAGTAGAAAATATGGGCAAGTAACTTATAAGAGAGGAAAGAAATAAGGCTGCCTTCAGATTTCAGTATAGCAGTATGCAAAGTCAGAAGTCAAAGAAGCAGTATCTATAAGTTACTTAGGAATGTAGGGGCTGGAGCAGTGGCTCAGCAGTGGGAGTTCTTGCTTGGCATGCTCAAGGACCCCAGTTCAAACCCCAGCCCCACATGTACAACTGGGTGTTGGAGAAACAAGGATCATGTGGAAAAATAAATAAAATTGATTCTTTCTCTTTCACTCTCTCCTTATTAAAAAAAAAAGAATGTAGAATCTAGGGTTTTGTATCTACCTGAACTCTCTGAAGAATACATAATACAAAAAACAAGTTTTAAATATAGTAACTTGGGGGCTACTGTCCCCATGAGCCCTTCCAAAGGGACCTACCACAGCCAGCTGTGAAGGTGACTTGGGAAACACATTCCCCTCCAATGAGCAAAGGTGAAAATTGGAGTAACACATACAGATGCAAACTTACCTGCTCTAGCAATGAGGAAGTGATGAAACTAAAAACAACAAAAGAGGTGGAGGGAAGAAGTAGATGCAGCTTGTGAGTTACTTTACCTGTGATGGATGGTGCTGGATAAAAGTATTGAAAGGTGTAAAATCAACTAACATTTTATAGAACAAAGGCAAACCCTAAAAGGATAAGCACATGAACTATTATCAAGTGGTAGAAGGGAAGGAGGAGAGAGGGGCAGAATTTCATCACTGTTTAAAGTGATAATATTCCTAAATATCAGAATAAGTCTACACACATGCCCTCTTGTGAAGACAGAACACACAGTAGGAAAAAAATGCACAAAGGAAAACAAAAGCCAACAAAACCAATACAACCAAACTCAGCTTTCTATATCAATAAATGTAAATGAATTAAAATTCACCCGTCAAAAGAATAAGATTATATTTTTCAGACCAGGTCTGAAAAAGCCTGATTGCATACTGATGAGAAATGATAGGAATTCAGGAAGGTTGCTAGCTGTTTTGATTCTTAAATTTCACTGTGGGATTCAGACACAAATACATGTTTGCAGCAACACTACTGCATTGTATGAAATGGCAGGAAGCTGGAAATACCTCAAATATCCATAGTTAAATCAACTATGATACAACCACCCGATGGAAAATGACACAGCTCTTTGATGTGCTAGAATTTTCATGATATATTAAATGAAAACAGCAATACAGTGCATGTCATACGTGGCTGTGTTCAGCGGAGGGGGTCAAGTATCTGCATTTGTGTTTGCATCAAGAGCCTCCTTAAGGGAGCCAGGGGCAGTGATCCCAATGATTTGGGTGGGTAAGGAAAGAGGATTTCAAGTTCAAGATTAGCCTCAGCAACTTGGTGAGACTCTGTCTCAAAATATGAAAATGATTGGAATTTTTTTTTCCTTACATAAGTCACAACAATGTTGCTGGGCTCCCTTTCAATACCTCCAAAATTAGACGAAAGAGGGCTAGTGTCAAAGGTCCATGGTGAATTGTATTTTCCAGGTGAACGTTCAATTCACTGGTTTGAATTTTGTTTCCCAATTTACTGAGTGAAGGTGAGAATCATCCAACTGATGACAAAGGAGAACGGGAAAACAGGACACACAGCAAGAGCTGCGTGGTTTGGAGGCTAGCTATCAGCAAGAAAAGCCATGACCAGATAAACATCACAATCACCACAAAAAGCTGAACCATGAAGTTTACTGGTCCTGGCTCTGCCAAAAGTACCAGGTGGCAAATCAGCATTGCCACTGTCAAGGGAAGTATACAGTAACCCAGCACACAGAGGCTCCGAAGAAAAGATATATTCCTCTTAGAAGTTTTGAGTTGAGGGTGATGGTAACTGCACCAAACCAGACAATGACAAATACTTCTGCAAATTGGGGCCCTGCATCTTTTTCACTATCCCAAGCCTCTTTGTAGCATTAATGCAAGTGTCACACAAAGGATCAAAGGGTCCCACAAATCCCAATCTCTCAAAAGAGTGTTACTTTTCCTTGCATATAAAACATGCATGAATTTTTTTCCCAACAAGCTTTTAGATCACGCATGATAGTATACCGAACAGATTCATTTAGTGTGGCGCTTTCCAGTTCTCCAGTGTGAGATCTCACAGGAATAGCGATTTCTCCTCCTATTGGGGCGTCTTGTGAAATGGATATATCCAAAAGACCTGCAAACAGGGGCCTGGCCAATGCTGTCCTGGAGTCTCCAGGAGACTGCCGCTTCCGCCATGTGGACCCTGGGTTCAAATGATTTCTATTTGTGAAAGAGGTAAGAGATGGGTGGGAGACAGGAATGGGAGGAATAATTTCTGTATTCCTTTATTCCTTTGAATGATATTTGTGGGTTATATATTTTTTTCCAAAAAATTAAAGTCTATTTATTTTTCTACCCTTCTCACTAAACCACATGCTCCCCAAAGTAGGGATCATGCCCCATTTGGTTTTCTCCTTGGCATTAAGCTCAGAACCATCAGCTGGTTGAGGTTTGCCTAATGAAAGAATAAGTGAATGAATGCAACTCAGGACAACAGGCCAAAGGTGGGAGAAAGCCTGAGTGACGCGACCTCCAGAGACTTGTTAGCTGTAACTCAAGATAGTTTGCCCAAATCCATCAGTTCTCATGCCACAAGCTAACATTTTTCTTTTTTAACCCAAAGGGGGAAAAGAATCCCTAAATGCAGGATTTTTAAATCAACACAATCTGTGTGCTGTTCTCCGTTCTGCTCTGGGACCCTGGGCAGATCTAAATTCAATTCCAGCACTCCCGGAGCCAGACACTCTGGGGGATACAGAGATGATTAAGATACAGCCCTTGCCTGGTGTTAGGTCTCCCCTCTCCTGATTTGTAAAAGAAGAACGCTTTCTCTCCATTGAGTTGGTGGAATTTTAATGAGACAGACATGAACTGTCTCTCTCCCAGAATGCTCCTTCCTGGAGAACCAAGGCTCCACTCAAATATGTCTTCATAGGGGGAAATTACCTCTCAACACTACCCCAAACATTCTGGGGATATACCAAGGCCTCACAGGTGCAACTCCTGTGCTATATGACAACCTGTTGTCCACTCTGGTTTCTGAGGTCAGAGTAGCAAGGATGCTATAAATAGCCACATCTGTAACTGTCCCCAGTTCTCAGCAGAGAGCCTGGATGAAAGCAGGTAATGATAGGTTTGCAGAAGGTACAAAGGAAAGAAGTGAATACTTTGAGCCAAGTGAAAATACTGTTGCTATTACCATAGAACCACCAATAACATACATGGTGAACTGGCCAAACAAGCAAGTGTCCAGCGTGCACCTTTAAAGATGAGGTGGAAAGCTATAACGGGCAGCTCCAAGTTCAGGGCCTGGTTTCCAGATTAGTGCAAACTGCTTCTGCTAACCTCTCAGTCTGCAGCCCAGCCTGGCAACAGCTTGAGGTCCCTCAAATCTCATTTCCATGTTTCTTTGCATGTTATGATTGTGTGATGCTAGACCTATTCCACACACCTGGCTTGTTTCAGCACTGGCTTCTCATTCCTGCCTGGATAGTTACCACCACATAATTTAGTTTGTCTGTGTCTGCAAGCTTATTTGGAAACCATGGAACACTGCTTACGGAAAATTAAGCTTCGTTTTCTTTAAGCATCCAGCCAATAGTGCAGGAAGGAGATGGTGATTTGGAGGTAACTGGCTTATGCATATGTAAACATGAGGCATTTAGTAAATTATGTAGACTTCACACCTCGGAGCATTGAAGAAAACAAAGGGACCTTCCAAGAAAACTTTGGTGCAATAGAGTCTGTCTGAAAGGAATACAGAATTATTGTTTGTAAGAATACTTGAGCTCACAAATGAATGGAAAATAATGGTTTATAATGCAAAGCATGGGCATGAACAAGAATTTGAACAGGTCTAATTTTAAGTGGTATTATAGCATCTCTAAGGACTCCCAGGAGTTATAGCCTATAACATGTCTTAAGATTGAATTCATGATTTGATGAGGTTGTACAAGTCAGACTTAATTCCACTATGACTCCTCACACTTCACACAATCTCCCAGTACATGTTTTTCTCCGTGGGCCTAGAGGGAAAATTCTAGGCCCACCCTGAGTTCAAATGCATTGCAATAGTTTAAAGCATTCCTAAAATCTATTACACACAATTTCCCTTCTCTACTAGGACCCGTTGCCTCAGTCACTTCTAATATCTCATCAGCAATAAATTACATTGAAAATTTAATTAAAAGTATTACTCCTATAAGGGTGATATTACAAGCCACCATTGTAGACTTTAAAATTCCTGCACAGGTCAGGTTAGAGTAGATGAGCTTGAATGACCTGCAATTTGCAGACCACAGAAGAGGTGGTTCATTTGCCTGCAGGCACTGCACTTAAGGGGCGGGCTAATTTGCAATGCTCAACCTGCCAGCTACAGACTGCAAGAATCTAGGTGGCACTGGTGCAGCTCCTTGTCACATTCAGCAGCACTAGCACCAGGAGTAATAACATGCCATAAGAGCTGCCAAGTATGAGGCATTTCCGAGAACCATGCTAGAGCTGTGCCTTCATCCCTTCTCCTTAATCCTGGTGCTAGCCCTTCAAAGTCATTATTACTGTTTCTTACTAATGTGGACATTGAAGTTGAAGGAGATTAGTGGCTTCTTTTTTTAGTTCCTTCAGTATATTATATGGCAGGTGCACACACACACACACACACACACAAAACACCCTCATGATCATCAATCACATCAACTCTCTATGAGGTGGGGGACTTAGGCTATGAATGAGAGGAAGTTACATAACATATCTAAGTCAAGGAGCTCATAAGTGGCAGAACTGGGTATCATATTTAGGGTTTGGCCAAGTCTGTCCTGCTATGTCCCGCATTCTCACCATTTTAAAAGGGGTCCCCATGCTAGAAAATGAGAGAGAGCTGGGAAAGAAGCTTCTTGTGCATGCAAGAGATCATGCTGGTCCCTGTTAGACAATGCTTCCCTGCCAATCCCACCAAACATGCAGAATGCACAAGCCCTCAAGTAGAAGATCTACTAATCTTCACAATGAGGCAAGCACTATGATCCTTTCCATTTTATACTTATAGAGACTGAGGTCTGAAAAAGTTACGTAACCTACTGAAATTCAGCAAAACTGTACATAGCACTGTCAGTGTTTGCACCAAAGTTGTCCCACTCCAGGTCCTCTATTTTCTGGCAGGAAGTCATACAACAGTTAATCTAATAAGAGACCATTGCTGATAGCCTATGAGTTAGCTGTAATTAGGATTCTGTCTTAGGATGAGGAACACACACTGAGAATTATGACACTTTAATAAATTTTACATAAGACTTAAGTCAAATTAGCATAGACAAAAGCAAGGATTTAGTTGTTCACCTACAAATGATGACAATAATTCTTTTTTTAAAAGAAATTTATTTGTTGAACAATAAAACAAGCTTCTAATGAAATAATATATATACATAAATTCTGAAAATTAGATTTACCCTCAAGAGTCCTTCCCAATTACCCATCCTTAACCCTCCTGCCCCTCCCAATACATCTCTATGAATGCCTTAGGTTGTATATCATTACACCATATCCAGATTTAAAACATGAGAACTGACCTCCTTTCTCAATGGCCGGAGTCTAGCTCCAGCCTCCACAGATGAGTGAAGACATTCGACCCTTGGTTCTCTGGGTTATGCTTATTTCACTCAGTATAATTTCTTCCATAGCCATTCAAAGCCTGCAATATCATTTCTAATTGTTGAGTAAAAATCCATGGTATATATGTAGCATGGTTTTTGGAGGGACAACTGGGTTTTTCCACAATTTAGCTATTGTAAATTGAGCTGCTATGAACATTGATTTTGCTGTGTCACTGTAATGTGCTGATTCTAAATCCCCTGGAAAAATACCCAGGAGAGGAATAGCAGGATCATATGGTGGATTCATCCCTAGTTTTTTGAGGATTCTCCACACTGCTTTCCAGGTACCAGTCTGCAGTTCTACCAAGTGTACTAGTGTGCCTATCTCTCTACAACCCCTCCAGCATCTATTATTGTTTCTTTTCTTCATTTTTGTCAATCTGACTGGCGTGAGGTAATATCTTAATGTAGTTTTCATTTGCATTTCTCTGATTAGTAGTGAGTTAGAGCACTTTCTCATGTGTTCATTGGGCTGATCAAGGTCCTCTGTTGAGAAGTTTCTATTTAGTTCTTTGACCCATTTATTGATTGTGTTATTTGTGTTTTTGAAGTTTAAATTTTTGAGGATTTTGTAGATTCTGGATATGAGACCCCTGTCAGAAGAATCATAGTCCATGATTCTCTCCAATTCTGTAGGAAACCTACAGAATTTCCTATTTTATTATTACCTCCAACAGGAATGAAAACAAAAACAAACAAAAAAACCTCATTCAGAAGAAAATTTCCAGTATTAAGCATTACATTACAGTTTGGAAATATGTTGGAAATCTTAGAAGTCATTAAAAAGTATGACAAAGAAGGATCTTATGACATGGAAAATACTTCTAATAAATTAAATGGAAAAAAGCAGATTACAAAAGTATCCATGAAATGATCCCACTTTTCTAATATGAAATGTGTAATTTTCTAATATGAAATTATGTAATTGTGGGTGCATACAAAAAAAGAAACCTGACAGAGACAGAGAGGGAGAAAAGGGAAGGACACAACCACAGGCTGCCAACGGGTCCAATCCACCAGGAGAGCATGGTGAATACGTTCTACAGTTAACATTTTATACATCATTTTGTGATTTTTAAGAGCATAGGATTTTTAGGCCCAACAACTTGCACATACATAGGTGGGGGTAAGACAAAAGCAGTCCAATGAGACTAGAAAAGGTAACTGAAGACCACAGCAACATTTCAGAGTCAAGTACATGGATATTTTCAGAAACATGTTCACGGTGACATTTATTTGGCAAATTTTCCATCCTTTTTTTGGTGACTTGCACTCTAGTCTTCTGTTAGATGTATTTAAGTTTTCTAAATTAGGTTTCCTAATTTATATGAACATGAAATCTTTATATGTATGGGACATTATTAGTGTCTTGCAGATCTGGGGAACCCAGTTTGATAAATGTATTCCTAAAAAACAATACTCATCTCTACAATCCATGCATATAGTCCAAACTGTCCTTTCAGGAATTTCCTCTTTCTTTCTCTCTCTCTCTCTGGCCTGTGAAACACAAATGATCTTTTACTCTCTGCATCTCCTGTCAATCCTTTCAGAATTTAAGTCAAAGAAGGTATAGTCCTAATCCTTCTCCATAAGGGATAGATAGGCCCACGGTCAAGACATTGTGAAAGTATGAGACACTTTCTTTTTGCTGTTAACATTGCTGAGAGTTATCACTAAGAGCTATACTTTTCTTGAGAGCTTGCCTGGGAGTCCTATTATCAAATATTACTAAATGTTACTCAGAGGGGAATAGCAGGTGGCTGGGACAGTTGTGGCCAAATATAATGGAACAAGTATGCTGTAGAGCAGTAGTGATGGCTTTAGTTATTCTAGTTCTTCTGGGACCCTTCTTTCTTTGGCCAGGTGGTTCCAGGTGGAGGTGTGACCTAAAGACATCCAGGTTCACCTGTGCATTCTTGTTAGTCCAAGAATGGGGGTATTGTGGCACCACGATTGGAACAGAGCTACCTTACCAGCCACTTGACCCGACTGTGCCCAGATCGTGTCTGAGGTAGAGGGAGGAGAGGAGACTCTCCTAGGTCTCTAAGATCTATCCGAACAAGAGACTTCCTGTGTCAGTATACCTGAGCTTTTCACCCGTAATGGAGTATGTACATAGCTAAGACTTATTAATCCAATTTTCTATCTCAAAGGATATTAGGATCCTAATAAGAACAGACTCCTGAGAGGGTTGAAATGCATCATCTTTTATTTAGTTTGTTTTGCTTTTGTAATCCTGTGTAATGATGTGAAAACCCCCAATGACTCTGATAGAAATTGCCCATTTATTTATGAGTTATATTGCTGTACACCCAGCAAGAGTCTCGCTGAGAAAGGGTGAATAGACAAAGGCAAATTCATCTGGCGGTGACTTCTCCCAAGATGGACAGATTTTCTCCTGTAAAATTAGGCTAGGACTAATTCAGAAGTCTTTTTGGGTAAAAGTAAATTCTGAAAGCCTCATTTTTCTCCTTTCACCAAGAGGTGGCTTAAGTATCCATAGAAAAGAGTTTGTAGCATGGTTATCACATTAGTCTTGGGAAAGAAATCAGTCTGCTTTTTACAGAGCGGAGCAAGGATTCAGACACTAACGTAGGTAACATTCACGATCTCATTCAGGGCACATTTTTACAAGCCTCCTCTCCCAGACAGAACATGGAGGGATCTGAAGACATGCTGGAAAACACAGGTGGAACCCTAAAAGGTCCTTCTTCTGATGCTGTCACCTCTTGCCAGTTCTTGGCATGGAAGGAAAATGGAGTCTGTTATTCGTGTGTACAGATGTGAATATAGTAGACTATAGAGGAGAATTCCTGTCCCACTGTTCTGTGCTCAGATCCTCATGCAGTGCCAGGTTTGTTCTGACCATGGTATCATCTGCCTCCCTGGAGGAACAGGGAGAGGGGCCCAGAATGGCACTGGTTTTACAGCACCCAGGTCAGGGTACCATCTTAGAAGGCCCTGGTGCTTCAGCATCTAACACTGAGACTAACAACAGATGGCTTAAAATAAAGCAGCCAGCATTGAGGGGTATGGAGGGAGAGAAGACAGTGTCCCATATTGTGAAGACATTAATTCAGAGTCTGAAGGACACTTTAATTGAAATGACTGAAGTTGGAAGGTCAGCTTCATTGCTGAAAAGGGAAAGGGCTTCGGGCAGAGAAGGTTATGGCATCAGGATGCACATGTCTCTCTGGAACAAGGCCACTTTCATCACAAAACAAGATCACCAAGGAAACCCCTGCACTTTCCTATCTCTGGACATTTGCAAATGTGGCCATCACTTACAAGCTGCTGTGTTCTTGTGAGCGCTGACACATAACTCATGTACACCCTGGTAAAACAATGTCCCCACCTCTCACACCCTCAGATTAGTGAAGGTCATGCAACACCTCAAGCGTGAGCACAGCATGTTGAGGGTGCTTACCAAGTCAGGAGTTCCAAGGACATTGTTCTCTGGCCTACATGTTTAGGATTCATTGTGATGGAAAGGATGAATAGAAAATACATTCACAAGTTCACATTCAAATAGCAGCTCCAAAACAAGCAGACCTCAAAATCTGTGTAAAATAGGCTCATTCCAAAAGCAAACCCAGAGTATAAGGAATTGGAAAAATTAGACAGGTTAACTTGATACCAACTGATGGCATCCAGCTATGACACAAAGGAGTCACCTACTTCTAACAGTTTTGACTACAGGGGGTAGATATGTTTTTCCAGACTCCTGGAATGAAACCAACCA
Organism: Aplodontia rufa; assembly: GCA_004027875.1. Classification (NCBI taxonomy): domain Eukaryota; kingdom Metazoa; phylum Chordata; class Mammalia; order Rodentia; family Aplodontiidae; genus Aplodontia; species Aplodontia rufa. The sequence continues at coordinate 50,447 of PVKS010004426.1, read as the reverse complement.
ACCCACCTTACAATAAAGAGCTAGGTCAAAGAAATACTGCTCAGGTACTCAACAAGACTGCCCAGGGTCAAAACTATTTGTAATATTTTAGAGAATAAAAAAATTAATCATAAACACTCCCCAATATGGCCCCACATTCACAGTGGTGTGAGATGCCTGGAGGGAGCCCCTAGGAAGGAAACCTATGAGGAGTAAAGACAGGGAACCCCAAAATGGCAGAGCTCAGCTTGGGGAACAGGCACTGAATGAATCCTGGGTGCTCACACACATGTGTGGTCCTGGCCAGCTGTGGTTCACCCTGTTGTCAACTGGCAAGATTTGGAGGCCCCAGGATACTGTGTACACAGTTTTCCTCCCCATTCTCCTAGCTGGCATCACTGGCTAGGAGAATGGCAGACTAGCAACAGGGAGCCCCCTCCCCAGGAATCCCCCATCCTGCACAAGGAGGCCCCTGCGGCTCTCAAGGCAGCTACTGCTTCCCTGCAGGAGATTTCAGCAACCCTGGAGCAGGGAGGGAAACTGTGATTTCCACTTTCTAGTCTGTCCCCCTGCCTGATTGCAGCAGTGACAGACAGAATTATGGTTCTCTCTTGTAGTAGTCCCTTGACATGGTAGGAGTTTAACATATAAGCACTCCTGATGATCAACTAAGAGAGTCCAAGACTACCATTCTTGCCACTTTTCTGAGTCAAATTCCAAGGGAAAACTTTAAATGATTTAAAACCGCATAAAAGGGGCCAGAGCAGTGGCTCAGCAGTTACGGCACTTGCCTGGCATGTGCAAGTATGCGAGTTCAAACCCCAGTACCATGTTCACAACGGAGTCTCTGAGTAACGAAAGCCACGTGAAAAGCTAAATAAAAATTGCTTCTCTCTTTCTCTCTCTCTCTGTCCCTCTCTTTTAAAAAAAAATCTAAAACTTCATAAAAGAAAACAAGGATGAAATATTTGAGTTATATCCCATTATTTACCTATGTGTTTGTGTAAATAATTGAGGTCTAAGGAGCTTCTTTGCTCTAATAATTAAAAACATAATATTGCAAGAGTCTTAAGACAGCATCTTGAAACAGAATATATGATTCTGTAAAAGTAATAATGACTGTCTTTAGGAACATAATGGAATTATTCAAGCACTGGAGTAATTATGATTGTCATTTTAAAAGGAAAAAAACTGCAAAACTTAAAGCCATACTTCACAATACACATCAATGTAGGTTTCACATGGATTAAAGGCTTAGGGTAAAAACAATTAACAGTACCAATTATTAGAAGATGAATAAACAGGGACTCTGTACATATCAAAGCAATAAAAGTAGGTACAAGGGATGGAGTGGCAGCGCTTGCCTGACATGCACAAGTACGAGAGTTCAAACCCCAGCACCACGTACATAAGGAAGTCTCAGAGCAACAAAAGGCACATGAAAAACTAAATAAAAGTTGTTTCTCTTTCCTCCCCACCCCTCTCTCTTTCACTGTCCCTCTCTAAGAAAAAAAAAGTAGTTACAAGGAAAAATATTAATAAATCAAGTGTGAAAATAAGTCTTGCTATACCCTCACACGGTGGAAGACCCACCTGTGGGAAACCTACTATAATTCCACCAAATTGCCATCAAAACAAGTTGGGCCTTAAATAATTCAAATTTCAATCCAATCTAAAAGATCTCAAAAGTCTAAAGGAAACCTCTAGCTTTTAATGCCTTGTGTCAACTTACAGTAGTTTTCAGTTAGGGCCAATTTTTCCCCTGGGAGGACATTTGGTTAGGTCTGGAGACATTTCTGGCAATTGGAACAGCAGCACTGGAATTCAGCAGGCAGAGTTCAGGGATGCTGCTAAGCATCCTATAATGTACAGGACAGCCCCACAACAACAAAAAAGTATCCCACCCCAAATGGCACTCGTTGCTCAGGTTGAGAAACCCCAACCTACAAGAGGAAATGGGTTACTCTTTGGTATTCATGACTGAGTGATGAACGTTTAGATGACAGGAAAGAAGAAATGGATGTAGGAAAAAACCTCAGGATTACTGTTAAAATGGGGAACTAGCACTGTGTACATTCTTACTAGAAGCTGTATAGATACGCATGTGGGTGTGGTTTACTGATGTTCTCCTTTCCTCTTTATCAATCAAGCCCAAATGCATATGGTGACAGTGAATAATCATAGCTCTTATGTTAGCCATTTAACACTCAGATACAAAGGTATCGACATGTACATCCAGAGTGACTACAAAAAATCCCCACCCGTCATCAGTTAAAATCTCTGCCTCTTCTCTTGTGTTTGTTCTGAAACTTGTTTTAAACATACATTTTGTTTACTTTTTCTCTCTGTACCCTCAAAATGTATATCAGAATCTTTTTGAATATATATTTTACCCTGTTTGTGATTATTACTACTTTCCTCTTTTTCGAAATGCATACCTGAATCATTTTAAAATAAAAAACCACTTTATTATGAATATTAAAAGACAAATGGGAAAACAGTTTGAAAAAAGGAGGAGTCAATATTCTTAATATATAAAGAACCCTTTCAAATCAATAGGAAAACCATTAAGAATGTAATTGAAAAATCGACAAGGGGTATGAGCAAGTGCTCTAAAGCAAGAAGAAATACAAATGGCCAATAAACACAGACATAAAAAGTGTTTGATTTCAATAGTAATTAAGATAATGTAAATGGGAATAATAATGAAATATCTTGGTACACTTATAAAATTGGCAGACAGTAAAAATATAACTGCTAATCATACAGTGCTAAGGTTGGATATGAGCGTAAATGATCCAACCTTCTTGAAAATAATTTTGACTACACATCATTTATAAATCAAATAACTGGTTTGAGTTATGAACACTCGGCATGTGCAAAAAGTTTATAAAATATCAAATAATATAAAAATGAAAATAGAAACATCTTTCATTTCAATAAAGAAAGAAAAATTTAACTCTTTTGCTATATCTTCCTTAGACTTTTCTCAGGGTATTTATGTCAGAGTGTGTATTATATATTGTACACAGTTTGACACCTTGTTCTTCATTCTTTCATATTCTATGATAAGCATATTCTTTCTCCATTGGTATGTCTTTTAAAACATAATTCCTGGATGGATAAAGCCAGATGGAGGTACTTGTATAATTACCCACTCTCTATCTATTGGATATATAGATGTTTTACTCTTCTTCTTCTTCTTTTTTTTACTTTATGCCTATCATGAACAATACCATGTAGATTATCATTATTTCCCAATATTTTTGTATGATCAATGATTGCTATCTGTCTAGATTGTTCTTAGATTGACAGGCAGATATATATAGTATAAAACTAGCAAAAACAGATACTTTGCCAGCAACAGACTTTCGTTGTAGAAATTTCCAAAGGATAAACTTCAGACAGAAAGAAAATGATGACAGACAGAATTTCTGAAGTATAAAAAGGGATTGGGAAGGCTGGAGTGGTGGTTCAGAGGTTAGAGTGATTGACTGGCATGCATAAGGACCTGGGTTCAAACCCTAGCATCACATACACAACTAAGTGTCAGAGAAACCAAGGCCAGAAGAAAAACTAAAATAAACTTGATTCTCTTTCTCTTTTACTCGTTACCCTTTCTCTTAAAAAACAAAACGAAATAAAATAAAAAGTGATGGGACAAAGAAAAAGCAAATATGTAGTTAAAACTAAAAAAAAGCAAAACTATATAAAACAATGATACCATTTTAAGAGTTAAAAAAACTTAAAGCAAAAGTCCAAGTCAGTACTATCACATAAGTTAGCATTAAAATGTCCTAAGGTTCTGTCTTGTGTTGTCAGAGAGGAAGGAAAACTCTCTGAGTACATTTACACTTGTTAATGATTGGAAAAAAATAATGTGTGAATGTCACCATTTCTGGATTAGTTACTGTCAGGATAATTGGAAAATTCAAAATTGATGGAGCAAGTAAAAAAAAGAAAGAAAGAAAGAAAGTAGAGAAAATGAATCATAGAAAAGTAAAAAAGCAGAAAAATATTAATAATAAAGTAAAATTATCATAAATACATGTGAGTCAAGTGCTTTTGTTAAGACAAAGATTGCAAGAGAATAAAAAACAAAACTTAGCTACTTGCTCCTAACAAATGACCTAGAGAAAAGGATAAGGAAATGGTGACCGCAAGTATGGAAAATGGCATAGAAGGCACACACTAGGAGAGCTGCCGGGGCTATGTGATCACAATGTCAGAGCTTCAATGCCAGAATTCTTAATTATCAAAATTTAAAGCAAAAAGACTATCACAGATATAACAGATACAACACAATTCCAGGAAGCAGAGTCTTCCTCAATAAGACGAAAGTCAACCCAGGCACACTGCACACTTAGAAAGGAAAACATTCTAAGTCTTTGGAAGAAAATATAATGGAAAATGTTACACGATATCAAGGTAGGGAAGGTATAAAATGAACAATTACTATGTGTTAAAAGATGTCACAAAGAGGGTAAAAGAGAAATAGCCCATAAACTTTGAGGTATTTGGAGCATATAACTGAAATTAAGGTGAGTATTCAGAATAGAAGAATTCTCCTATAAATAAATGAGGAAAAAATTAGTACAAAAATCAATGAGGCCTGAAAAATTAACTTAATAAATGAGAAAATCAGGAGGACTAATAAATATAAGATGCCCATAAACACCAAAGGAAATCAAAACAAGATGCCATTTCACAAGTATCATTTTGGCAACAATTAAAACAACAAACAAACAAACAAACAAACAAAACAACAAAAATCCAGAAAGCAAATTTTGTTGAAGAATATAAAGCAACCCAAGCTTTTATATCCTATGAAAGCTTGAAAGGGAATAATCTCTGTGGAACACAACTTGGCATTTATAACAAAGTCAAAAACAAGCATTTGTTACACCTCATCAATTTCAATTGTAGGTACATGCCCTAAGAAAAAGTTTGTACGTGTATACCTGAAGACACACGTAAGTATTTAAATATCACCATTGTTTACAATAGGAAAAAGGCGGAAAAAAAGCAATGCCCATCAAAAAGTACGCTGTTATTGTTTATGATGCTGAACGCTATTTAACAGTGAATGTGACTGAAATCTAGCTACATGAAGCAGCATGGATAAATCTTGAGAACTTAGCATTTTCAGAAAGAATACAGTATGATTTCCCACTATAAGCAAGCAAGCAAAACTAAACAAAATATCATTCACAGATGCAAATCTGTAGTGAAGCACAAAGAACAGTAACGTAGCAATAAACACAGGAATTAAGAGAACAGTTGCCTCAGACGGGGGAGAGAAGGGAACTGGGTCAGGAAGTGATATGAGGTAACTTCAAAGTTAATGGCAACTTATCTCTTAATGTTGCTGGTGTTCCTTGTCTTATTACTATTTATTCCTTATATATGTGTCATGGGTTAAAAAAAAAACAAGTACCTATTTTATGCTAAAATAATTCTAAAAAATTAAAAATAATAAATATGATAGTGAGAAATATTTATTCATTAAGGTAGGCCAGACCCTAATCCAATTCATAATAATCTGGCAGGGTGAGGGAGGAACCCTCTGTAAACTAGAAAATATCAAGATGGAAGCTAACTATACTATAAAATTTTCTAGAATTATTCTAAATTGTTTATGCTTTCCTTGGGACAAAGAAGAAAAATATTTTCTTGTTGATTGATACTGCTCAAGATGCATACTTGATTTTTGTTTGATATCCAGATGTCTCACTGGAAAAACAGCTGATATCAATGATGAATTGAAAGAGAAATATCTATGCTGACAGAGATGTTTTCTGGATGCAGAAGCTTCAGCTCTAAAAGAAAAGAATCTGGGAAAAAATGACATGGCAGACTGCGTTTCAAACAGGACCAAAACAGACTCTTCCTCATAATATGTCCTTGACACAACTCACATAGGGAGGTGAGTCCATTTCTTTGCTTGATCGTGGACAGAACTTTGTGATGAACATAGAATGGAAGGCATGAGGATTTGTGGATCCAAGTCTAGGTTAAAAGGGATGAGCCTCTTCACCATAGCTTTTCGTCTCCCTTTCTCTCTCCTTTCCACCTCGCTAATAATCCCTTCTTTTTGTTTCTTTCTGGAAACTTACTTTTGGAATCCAGCTGCCAAATTGTCAGGAGGTGTAAGAGAAATCACAGCCTGAGCTGAAATACCAGCGGACATCAGTATCAATGCTAAACCTGTAAGAATGCTTTTAATAGGATTCTAACCCTGGCCACCATCCAATTGCAACCACAAAGACCCCAAGTGCAAACCACCCCACTGAGCCCAACCAACCCCAAGAACCATACTATGTAATAACAATCAAGATTTATTATTTTATGCCACCACGAGGCATTTTTAAAAACCACAATAGGTATATAGAGCAGACTGATTTTAAGCTCCCTGAAAGCAATTAAAGGAAAGATGACAGAGAATATTAAACTTACATCAGAAACCTAGTATGTCAGATGCAGCCCTGACACTAAACAGCTGTGTGTGCCTCATTAACCTCTGTGGGCTTCAATTTCTGGAAGCGAAAACCTGTGGATTAATATCACCTTCTACCTCCCCTTATACATGTGAATCTGATGTCACATAAAACTGTATTGATCATTGCATGCTGAAAACAATAGTTAATATGGATATTGATATTATTGGGGTTAATAATTTCATCTAGCTGTCTCCAATTGTCTTCCGATCTCCTTCATTCTTCTATGAGGCATGGATAGAATTCCCCACTGCTTATTGGCCACAGGTACGCAGCATCTGCACCTCTCCTGTGAGGAATCATTTGGTTCAATTTTTTGCTCAAGAGTTTATTTTCTCTCATTCCCCCAAATTAGTCATGGTTTCTTGATAGCAAAGCCTACCCAAAAAAGAGAGATAAGAGCACAATGCAGTGACCTAGGGCAGAGACTATGGGGCCCCCATGCTGAGTCTGAATCCTGGCTGGGCTCCTTACCAGCTTTGTGATCTTGGGAAAATTGTGTGTTCCCTGTGCTTCATTTCTTCTTAAGAATAGAAATGATAATAACAACTACCTCATAGGGCTACTGTGAATATTAAATCAAATGAATTAACATATAAGGTGGTTAGAACTGGTGCACAGAGAAACTTGGTCAGCACTGAGGGTGCTTGGCTGCTGAATTAGCTGGAGGGGAGAGCTTATTTTGGTAACCAAAGAAGTAGACAGACATCAGTAAAACAGAAGGCTAGCTTCCTTTCCAGCCAGTCACCCACTGGAAAGCAGGTTTGGACCGGAGGACTATGTACCTCTACAGTGACATCTTGTAAAGAAATTAGGGGCAGATTCACAGGCAGGATTTGACAGACTAACCTTTGCTGTGCTTTTAAAATCTGTAACACACAAAATATTCTCCCAAAGAATTTACGTGAAAAGTGTGACTTAAAAACCAGACAGGATCTAGAATAGTTTATAAAATGGGAATCAAATTTTGCTACTGATAGAGAAAAGGTGCCACGAGGCAGGTGGCATCTATAATGCGTGCCCAGACAAGCTCAATGCCCTAATTATCACAAGGGAGAAAAAAAATGCCAATTCTTTTTCATCCTGCAATGTTCTTTCTCTATCCCTTTACCCTTTCTGCTCTCAGAGAAAGGAATGAGAATGGAGCCGAGTTAGCTCTTATTAAAAGAAGCCCCCTCCCCCAACTACGCTGACTTGAGTATGGTTAGCAAGAAGTAACTTCTATGGTACTATGTAAATCAAGTTAGTGAAATCCATGGAACCACAGCTGGCTACGTGGGGGAATTGGATCTAATCAGCGAGTGTCAATGTATATTCTTCGCTAACTTTAACACTTGCATTCTTTACTATTTCAGGACATCTATGTAAGATTTTGTTAGCCACACAAGCAACCTGACAACTTGTACTTCGTATTAAGTCACTTTACATTAATAAGGTAGCTTTTCTCTGAAACTAAAGTGCCAGGCAGTTCCCTAAATGACAAAGAAGAAAACTTTGGCTTTTGAGCAATAAAATTTAGCAGTGTAGGTACTGCTATCCTGATAAGGTTAGCACAAAATGAGAGAGTGCGGCAGAGGGTGACAAGCGTAATTAAAATTATGTTCAGCTGCTGATCTGCCAGACAGATAAATTCCATAAGCACTAAATTGCATCAGTTTACTGAAAAAGTTACAATTGACTGCTCATTTCTTGTTAAACACAACATTGATTTAAAGCTGGGATCCAGGAACTTAGCTGTGATTAATGAAATCTCACTAGGTTTTTGGAATAAAAGGAGCATCAACCTTTGACCCATCAAAATGGTTAAGGTATTCACACAGAACATGGGAGAAAATGCCTAACTGTTATCTACCTTATTGTTGTCCAACACTTTGAACACTTTAACCATGAAAACTAATTTCCAGTTGTGTAAAGCAATCCCTAGGAAGGGAACCATCTGATACATTGGAAAAGTAGGAGGGCCATGAAGCTAGGCAGGAAAATAAAAAGATTGACTATCCACTGGTTTCATGGCCTGTCAATCAACTCTACCATGTATTTGAGATAAGACTGGAGGCAACTACCATTTGATCCAGCAATCCCAATTCTGGGCTTTCATCCAAAAGAATGGAAATCAGGATCTCAGCATGTTCTCACATTGCTTCACGGCTCACTATGGCTAAGATGCAGAAACAACGTAAATGTCCACTGACAGATGACCGGAGAGTCAAATACATATGTATACACAAATACACACACACAGATAAACATATACAAACTTGCATGCCTTCAGGAACTATAAGGCCAGTCTTATATAAATTCGGTGGTTAAGAAACATTCCAGTATTAAAGGAATCGCAAGCCATACTCTTCTGGAATACCAGTAATCACCTCCTGCAGCAATACTGTCCAGTAGAACTCGTGATATGGAAATATTCTGTATCATCAGAATCCAGCATGGTAGCCAGGAGCTTTGGGTGGCTACTGAGCATGCAAATGTAAGTAGTGTGATCAAGGGATTGAACTTTTAGTCTGATTTAGTTTTAACTTATTTTAATAGCCATAAAAATTTCAGCACAATATGTGGTTCCTGGCAGATACAGATTAACCGCAGAGAATGGTACAAGGGTATTTAACAGAGCACGTCTGTACAGGTATGGGGACACTCCTTGCACCAACCCTATCACAGCCAAAGGAACTCCTAAGCAATCTGTTCTGGCTGTGGTCTCTCCTCCTGCCCATTTTATTTTCTCTTGCACAACAGCAGCAGTAAGTGAAGCCAGCACCTTGAGATTTCCTTGTCAAAAGGCCTTCCAGGGAAGGAACGGAAGAGCTAATGAAATGGACAACAGAGAGGGAAGGGGAGAAGTGATTCTGTGGTTGGAATAAACTTATCATTCTCAAGCTCTTATTTCCTTCAGGTTTCAGAAAGCCAGTTTCTGAAATCAGCCAGAAATGCTACAGGGAAAGGGGAAGGGGCTTTCTGCCTTATGGTACCCACTCCTCCTTAGCTCCTCTAACTGAGGGTTATTTTGACACATCAGAGAGTTCAGCTGTCAGAACTGTAAATCTCCTCTGTGGGATGCAAACTGCTTTCTCAGGAACAGAGGTGAAAGGCTGAAGAAGTGGCAATTACAGTGTGAGGGCACCTGTTTTCCAGCCATGTGAAACAGTAGAAAAATCATCTCAGTCAGACTTTCACTGGGCAAAATGCTATGTCCCAGAGGAAATGTAATTCACACCACTACTGACTGTTGACTTTAATGACAGAATATGGGATGTGGCAGATATTTTTTCAGTGGAAAAGGCTCCTCCTAGCATGGCAACATGAAGCTAGTAGCTTTGAGTGTGCTTACAAATATGTTCAGTGGGCCATCTGAGCAACAAGACACCCTTTAGTTTGCTCCTAGCTCCCTGGAGACATTAAAAGATAATATATGTACTGCTGGATGTGTTATCCCTGTGTGTTATTTTCATACCCCAAATGAAAGGTAGGAAGTTTGCAGATGGCTCATGGGTTAGAGAAACGAGCAAGGTATGTACCTTTCACCTACAAACACACTCAAAGGCACTCCAGAAAGGAGACTGACCTCGAAAGGGTGAATGGCAAAATCAATATGCAAGTGGACACATGCAAAATCTCTCACAGAGCCTTGGTTCCAGAATGAGAGGAAGACATCTTGGTAACTAACAGCCCAGGTAAAAGACACTGGCACAACCAGACAGCTTATTTGTTTAAAAAAAAAAGTAGTCAGTACAGAACCAAGAAGAAAATGTCCATCAAAGACCTCTCTAAAGGTTAGCTGGGACCTTGGTCAACGGATGCTTATGTAAGCAAGACTCATCCTATAAGATGGGCAGGTCTCCGAGTTATCTGAGCTGGGAGTAGGAGAGCTGGCTTCTCATGACCAACTAAGCCCTTTGCTCCAATTTCCTGCTCATTTAACAAGCACTAACAACCTCACCACTGCAGGACCCCATCCCTAGAGCAAGAGAAAAACTGACCTATGATATGTGTGGTCCAGTCTGTTTGACAACTGTCCAGACTTTATAAGCTACCTTGTTTGTGGTTTTTACAATGGTCTCTTGAGAACTTGGCTAATTTAATCTCATCCTTGAGAGAATGAGACAGTCTCAATATGAAAATAAAATCAAGTTTCTGATCTATAAAACTAAAATTCTAACAGATTCAGACTAATAATTTGCTGAAATAAAAACTGTTTTACATGACCTTTTGCCATAATCAGTCAGCTAAACTCCCTTCATGATAAGTCCCTACTCATCATTGCTAGGGACAATAGCAATTATTTAGTGCCTACTCTGTCCCAGATACTTTAAATTATCATCTTATCTGATATTTAAAACAACCCTTAGGAGGTAAGGTTTATTTGCCCATTTTATTAATTTTTTATTTTTTTAAAGAGAGAGGGACAGTGAGAGAGACAGAGAAAGAGAGAAACAACTTTATTTAGTTTTTCACATGGCCTTCAGTGCTCCAACACTTAGTTGTGTATGTGCTGCTGGGGTTTGAACCCGGGTCCTCATGCTTGCCGGGCAAGCGCCGAAACCACTGAGCCACCGCTCCAGCCCTATTTGCCCATTTTAAACAACAGGGAACTGAGACCTAGAAAAGGTAAGAAGCCCAAGATTTTTCAAGTGGAAGAGCTAGTATGAGGCCCTTGAGTCTGCCTGGCTTTAAAGTCCTTGCCTACCTGATTCTAGCAAAATTTTTCAAACTGGATGGGCAGAGGGGTCAACCATTATGCTAAGGGCAAGATGAAGGCCAAGAGGAAAGAGAGTTTATTAGCATCTATAGAGAACATTCTAGAGGAGCTTTGGCTTTGTTTTCTACAAACTGAATTTGACCTGTTTGATGCTGAAATTTGCCTCCCAAAGGAAGCATGGACGAGACACGCACCTCAGAAATAAGGTGAGACGGGATGCTTCTTCTAGTGCAGGGAGCCCTGTGTGCTTTCTATGAGTCAAAAATAAAATATATCCTCTCAAAGATGGACTCATGTTCCAAAATTTCCCTTTCATGGATTAAGGCATCGTAATGTAAATTTCTCTCCTTTCAACTAAAATTATGGAGAACAGGAGCTAAAATCTAATATATAGCCTGGTACACTGAAAAATATATTGGGTAAACTCAAGCTTCAATAATGTCCTTCCACTATTAGGTATAAGAGTCATTAGCTCTTGGCCCTGAAGCCATCCAACTACTGCACTTTGATTCATTTAGCATATAGTCAACCAAAAATATTTCATTTTAGACAAATGATCAGTTCAAAGATTTGATCCAAAATGACTCAATACAACTTAACAAACCATTAGTGACCATGTTTCTATTCAGTGCAGGATGAGAGATGTTTATTATGCCCTCTAAGTAGCAAGGACACAAACAGAAATTTACAAAAGAACTATAACTTGCCAAATAATAAGAGAAAGTGTTCTACCGTACTAGTTTTTCTGCACATTCCCACCAGCAATACAAATTAAAGCAGGAATCAATTTTTGGGGAGGTTTAGCAAATAGGCAACACTGTTAAAAAAATCTGCATCTCTTGAAATAATGTTCAGGATTGAAAAACATGTTGACAAATGACTATCAGGTGGGAGTATAAGTTGGCATGGCCTTTCTTTTGGCAGATAAGTTGGCAGTATGACGGGGAAAAAACACCTAAAATTATCTACATCTCTAATCTGTTATTTCATTATAACAATTTTCTTAAAGGAATATATAAAATTTATGCATAAGGATGTTTATCAGAGAGCATGATGGTGCAGTAATCTCAGGTCCTTCCATCAGGAGATGGAAACAGAAGGACCATAAGTTCAAGGCCTACCTAGGTATTACAGATTGAATGTGAGGTGTCCATCTATCCTTAGCCAGTGTCAAGCTTCCACAATCCACTGGATTTCATAATGAACTTCTCAAAGTTAACATAACTGACTTTGAGATCAATAAATGTAATTATGCCATTTCTCTTGATGTAAATACTCTCCAATGGGAAAATATATAGCAGATACTATATGTTTTTAATTCTATTTCTTCTTATAGAGATTTTTTAAGAAAAAAAACATGTAACACTAATGAAGAGTTTTGTCTTATAAATGTTTTCCCCTAGAATCATGAAAGCACATTTTTCCTTGTAACTTATACATGGCATCATTACATGTTTTGGGGCTCATTTCAAAGAGATTCTATTTGAAAGCATTTCCTTTAATAAGCACAAAACCTTATCATCCTGTACTGTGGAACTATCAGAAAGTAGCAAACCCTATTTTTAAAAAGTAGATATGTCTCAGGGAGTTAATATCAATTTCACAAAGCCCAAGTTTCATCCCAGCAAAACTCCTTTTATCATAATCCTGAAGTCAAGAATCCAGAGGGTAATAAAAATGACAGTAGGAGGAACAATAAATAAATGTACAAAGTATGAGCCTTAGTCATAGGTGAACTGTCAAAAGGGAGTTTAGAATATAACAATATATCCCATTGTATTCCACAGTCAAAAGGACCATTATTTTTAACTTTCTCCACATCTGTCGATCTCCGTAGATACATTAAAACTTTTTGAACTACATGATACAGGTAGGAGCTCAATAAATATTTGCTGAGTAGCTGTAAGTCAAACAAGAAAGATGTCACCACTAAAAACAAACATTTCCACCAACAGTACATAAAAGCTGATTTTTTCCACATCCTCACAAGTTATTATGGTTCAAATAAAAAGTGTCTTCCAAAAGCTCTTGTATGAGACAGTGCAAGAATGTTCAGAGGTGAAATGATTAGATCATGAAAGCTATGACCTAATCAGTGGATTAATCTATTGATATGAATTAACTTGGTGGTAACTATAGGTAGGATGTGGCTGGAGGAAGGAGGTCTCTGAGGACTTGACTTTGTGGTGTATATGTTGTCTTTGGAGAGTGGAGCTTTCTTCTTCAGGCTCATGCACTCTCTGTCTCTCTCTCTCTTTCTCTGTCTCTCTCTCTCTCTCTCTCTGCTTCCTGGTTGCCATGCCTTCATTGCTTTCCTCTCATATCCTTCTGCCATGACATTTTTGCCTCACCTAAGGCACAGAGCAATGGAAATGGCTGCCCGTAGATTGAACTGTGAATCAAAATAAACTTTTACTCCTCTAAATTGTTCTTGTCAAAGTCTTTTGGTCACAGCAATACAAAAAGCTGACCATAATAAAAATTGATTCCTAGAAGTGGGGTTATTGTTGCTGGTTTGCGGGAGCAATTTTGAAAAGTCTAAAGATACAAGCAAGAAACGCTTTAGAATGTTGCAAGGAGAACTTAATGAGTGATTTTGGTGGGAGCTCAAAATATCAGAATGTAGATAGGACTATGGAGAGTAAAGACTGTGTCTGTGAGGTTTCAGAGGAGAAGGAAAATTCTTGAAAATCGATTAGAAGCCATTCATGCTATGTTCTGGCAAAGAAGTTGTTTACATTTACTCATGTCCTGATACTTTCTATGAGAGACTAATAAATCTCATAGAGGTAATTTCAAGGCAGCACAACATTCACACAGTAGTATAAATATTGATGGCAGCTTTTAGCCAAGTTTAATGTGATAATGATTTGCAGAAAGACTTGAAAAAAACTTGTGTTTCAGTCAGCAAAGTGTCACTACAACCAGGACACAGGAAGATTTGGTTGTTAAATTAAATTATAGCCACTAAAGAGATGCTAAGTGATTTGCACAAAGACAATAGTAAAGATGACTTGAGGGAAACTCTGGCTAAAAAGTATAAAAGTAAAAATTCCTTTGAGAAGAGATGATGGGAGCACCCTGCTTTCACAGGGTGGCAGAGGAAGTTGTTTTACTGTACTCAGCTACCGAGGCACTCAGAGGCTATTGGAGTAGTGGTCCCAGGAGGCTTGGCTACTGCTCAACATAATGGCAGACACTGGTATCAAAAACATGGTGCTGGTTCTTCAGGAATGCAAGATGCTGGAGTTAGGGGATCATAGATGCCAGTAACATGGAACATGTGACAAGAGAAACTGCAGAAATGAGGCAGAGAAGAGTCAAGAGAGAGACTGTGTGGGCCTCAGCTAGCAAGGCCATAGAGAAAGAGTTACACAAGCCCTTTAGAGAAAACATCCTGATGACATGTACCCCAGATGCTGGACACGGAGCTTCAGAACCTATTTTCCCAGCTGGATTTCAGTTTTGCTTTGGTTCTATTCCTTCTTGCCCCATTTCTCCCTTGTGGAATGTAAATGTTTACTCTGTGCCATTATCTGTTGGATATTTGTGACTTACTTTTGATTTTTAGAGGGAAAAACATTCATGGGTTTGCCTTGAGTCTCAGATGAGATTTTGGACTTGGATTTTTGTTGAGGGCTGGAACTGTTAAGACTATGGGGACTCTTGGAAATGAACTAAATGTATTTTGAATTGTGAGATGATCATGAGCTTTTGGAGTCCAGTGGGGGAATGTTATGGACTAGATATAAGGTGTTCCTCCAAAAGCTCACGTATGAGAATGAAAGAATATTCAGATGTGAATTGATTAGATTATGAGAGGTGTACCTAATTGGTGGATTAATTTAGTGATATGGATTAACTAGGTGGTGACTAAAGGCAAGGGAGGATATGATTGGAGGAAATAGGTCACTAGGGGCCTGACTTTGGGCTTTATAGTATGTTCCTGGTAAGCAGAGCTCTCTCTCTGCTTCCTGGCTGCCATGAACTGAGTAGCTTTCCACCACCATAACCATTAACCATTATGTTCTGCCTCACCTCAGGTCCAGAGCTTTAGAGTCAGCCATCAATGGACTGAACCTCTGAAACTGTGAGCCAAAATAACCTTTTCTTCCTTTAAGTTGTTCTTGTTAGGCCTTTTGGTCACAGTGACAAAAATCTGACTAAAACACCAGTTTGTTTGTTTGGTAATAGTCATACTGTTAGGTGTGAGATAGTATCTCACTGTAGTTTTGATTTGCATTTCCCTAGTAGCAAAAGAATGAGCATTTTTTCATGCATTTGTTAACCATTTGTATTTCTTCTTTTGAGAAGTAGCTATTCAGATCATTTGCCCATTTTTAAATCAGATTACTCATTTTAAATCAGATTACTTGTTTTTCCATTGTTAAGCTTTTAAAGTTCTTTATATAAAGTACAGCCATTATGGTGAACAGTATGGTGATTCCTAAAAATAAAAAGAAAAACTAAAAATAGAACTACCATATGATCCAGCTACCTCACTTCTGAGTATATATCAGAGGGAAATGAAATCAGTATACCAAATAGAAAACTGGATGACCATGTTCATTGTAGCACTATTCACAATAACTAAGACAGGGAATCAGCCCAGGTTCTCATCCACAAATGAGCAGAAAGACAAAATGTGATACATACAAACATACCCACATACAACACAGTATTATTCAGTCATAAAGAAGGGTGAAATCCTGTCATTTGCAGCAAAATATATGGAATTGGAAGACATTATATTAAGTGAAATAAACCAGACAGAAAGACAAGTACTAAATATTCTCTCTTACATGTGGAAGATAAAAAGAAAATAAATTTGACCAGTATGTGGAATAGTGATTAGAAGAGGCTGGGAAAGGGGTGTGAGGTTCATAAAGGAAGGACATATGTGGAAATGCCACACTGCATATTAACCCCATTAATATGTACAATACATATTAACCAAAAATAAAATTTTTAAAATGATAAAAGAACCAATAAACATAAAGTTTCAACCCAGTGGAGAAATCCATCAGTTTTGGTGGTTTCGTGGTTTGACAAAGAGAAGACTGTGTCCCAAGCTCTGGGAACAACATAGCAAGAGTCAGAGTGAGTTCAGGGGACAGTGAGGTAATGAACATGATTATGATCATGATCACTGTAAGGGGACAGTGAGGTAATGAAAATGAGGCCAATAGTTTCCAAAGCAGTAGTTTCAAAACACTAATGTGGAATTAGTGTCCAGGGGAGTAGGAGGAGCAAAGAACAGGCAGGAAAGGCTATGAGCATGTTGCTGTAGCAGGGGAGCTGAGAGCTCGTGTTGGCAGAAAAAGTCCCAACATTTCTTCAGTGAGCAGAAGTCGTGGACAAGCCCAGCGTTGAAAACAACAGCATTAGAGAGCAGAGCCATGGAAGGGGAAATCAGTACAATCAATGGGGAGGCCCTGAAATCAGCTTGGAGGAAAGAAGGGTTTTCAGAAGGGATGAGGTGGTTAACATCCTTAAATTCCACCAGGAGGTCACAGAGAAAGGAGTCTGGAGAGTAGCCGAGGACCTAGCCTCCAGGGATCCTGTGGTAGGAGTGAGTGAAGAGCCAAAGGATTTAGGAGCACATTCTACACAGTGAATGAGGATCAGGAGGTGTGTGAGATGGCTGAGGACAGGACAAGTACAGAGGGAGGGGCACCAGGAAAGAGGAAGACAGGAGTTCATCAGCGAAGCTGGGATCCTCTTCCTGTTCCTGAGGACGTAAGGAGGGCCATCAGGGAGCTCAGCCCTCACTGCCTCAGTGCAGCCAAATCAAGAGCAAGTTCAGCCACAGAAGACACAGGTCTACATTTATGCCTGGGAGGACTAAAGATGAGGTAGGTGAACTCACCTTGACCAAGCAGCAGTTGAATGAGGGTCCAAGAGGTGAAGAGTTACAAATTCCCTCAAGGCTGCTAAGGGTCTATGTGATACAAGAGGATAGAGCAACTAGTGATCTGAGAGCAGGGGCTCCAGGCTCAGGCAGCTGCATCCTGCACTGGATGCAAAACCAGGGAAGCTAGAATACTGTAGGGTCACGTTCAGGGTTAGCCAGGGGCTTGGAGAGCAGGAGTTGCACATGCCATGTGCCCTGAGCCTGCATGCCTCTGCATTTGCCTGCACACGCTATGCTCTTCCCTCACTAGCCCTCCTGCACGTAGAATCTATCTTTTCCTCCTCCCTCCCTAGAACCCACCCTGCAAGCTCTCTCAAAGCCCTCCAATGTAAGAAGGTGCTTTCCTACTAGTAGCTTCAGTCTTCACTTTTCCCTCTGGCTTGCTAATCTTCACAAATCATTCTAATTACAGATCACATCCAATGTCACTGCTAAATGAAAACCCTCCTTTGTGACCCCACCCAGACAAGATCAGGTAGCACTGCTCCTCTCTCTCACAGCACCTTGTACTTAATCTTCAGGGCTCCTCTGAGTATGCTATGACACTCCTACTCATGTACCGCATTTTAGAATTGCACCACAAATGTCCATCTCTATCATTACACTATAAGCTTGACAAGGGCAGAGATGTTTTATTTTTCAATATTTTCCCTACTGTCCTAGCATGATAGCTGACCCTGAGCAAGCACTGAGGATGTCCTTGTCAAATAAACAGCAGATGAACGACTTGGTTCTAATTGTTCCCATCCGTTCTCTCTGTTGCACTGGAAGGAGGGGACACTGTGTCAGATATCTGTGGTTCAGGGCCTAGCATGCAGTAGGTTTCTGTCACCGAGGAGTGCTTGGATTAGGAGAAAAATAGGATTTTTTTTATAAGGAGTGAAGAACATGATGAGGGCACCCTGTACTGGACTGAGGGGCAATCTCTGCCGCCTTTGAGATACTGGTGAGTACTTAGTAGGTGCCACAATTGGTATAGGTACTTCACCAAGATGATTTCAGGGAGCTTCTTATAATACTCCAAAAATGAGCCAAGAGATGAGGTTCTCCATGACAGAGTTGTAGATTCCACAGACAACCCTTTGTTGGCAGGACCCACTGCACTGATGGTAGCAATGATGGTAGGTAGCATCATGAAATATTTTAGAGGCATCATCTTCTAGCTTTCTCACATTCCTCTAAGCTGTGTTATCATTACATTTATTTTATAGTTGGGAAAACTGATATTATACTCCAGTCGCAATGCTAGAGGGTACCCAAAGGAGGCATGAACCCCAGGATTGTGAGACTCCAGAGCAAATATTAGGCTGTGATTAAGGAAAGATTCAATCCACAGAGAAGCCACATGGTGATGACAGATCAATGGCTGAGAAAGGGCAGTGTGGATCTGGCATCTGGGGCAAGACTGGCTTGGACAGCAGACATGGGTGATAGCAGCTGACCAACCCTGCTTGGCAGGAACATGGAAGATCACAAAATGGCATGTGCACGCGGCCAGGGTCCAGGTGTGGCTGACAGAATCTCACGAGATAGAAAAGGGCTTGGGCTGCTTCCAGAGTAGACTCAGCTGCTGAGGTTTGCCACTGCCTAAGTCCTTCTGCCACACACACTCCTTGCCTATAGTGAGACCATAAGCAGCTCCTGGAGCTCAGCCTGGCCAGCAGGACTACTGCTAGTCAATATCTGAATTTAAATCACACCACGTTAGAACTATTTCTGCAGGTGTTTGTGTAGTGACTTGTTTCTCTCCTTTGTCCCAAGGAGAAGGAGAAAACTAGCAGCCAAGCAGCATGGCACATCAGTCCAGAGTTGCAGCTTGTCAGTCCTACCATTTCCCCTGCCAGTGGGGCTGGCACTCTGAACCAGTAACCCCAGGGAAGATGCAGGTAGGAGAGACCAATGGCCAGGATGAGAGTAGGGCTGCATTTTTCTATCTGCTTGGATGCCTTCCATGTGTCTAGCCAATGCTGGGGATTAACCAGGGAACAGGCCAGAGGTGCATCTGCCCTCATGGAGCTCCACTAACATTGAGGATCTCAGTAAAAAGGAGAATGGGCTATGAAAATACATCCTAGATAAAAAATGAGACAAAGCTGGGCTATGAGAAACTGTGGCCCTGGCAGAACAGGCTGAGCCATACCCTAGGGTGTAGGCCAATGGTGTACGGTGTAGGGTTTGACTATTTCTCCAAGAAGGAGCTAATGTGACCAGCTCCCATGCTGGTCAATATTACTGGATGTTCTAATTAACCCTTACCCATCAAGTAGCCCTGAGAAGGTGCAGATGGTATTTTCCTAAGTTTCTCAGTCTTGTCCAGGCCTTGACCAATTTTCCCCCTCATTACCAGCTGTTATTGGAGAAATAATTTGTGACAAGAAGGCCTTCTGTCCTATCAGGAGGCCGTCACTATTGCATCTGCCTGCCACCCCTCAAAGTGCTACTGTGAGAAATAGGAAGTGTGATGGTCCACTTTCAGAACATAGTCTTAAGGTTTGCACATAAAAGGAAGCCATCTTAACTCAGGGAACCATGAGGCTAGGAGGAAGCCATATCTAAACCTCCCCAAGGAGGGGCTCCTTACACCTGTAACTGCCGCCCACTTCTGGTACCCTGCTTATGTTCTTTGACTTTCCATACCCTGCCTACCTACTTTCTGTACCCACCCCTAATTCAATATTAGCCAATCACATGGATTGAACCCCTGAGTTCCTCCAATAACAGTGAAGGACCACATTTATAGCAGGCTGAGGATAAATTCCACAGATTCCCTATATTAGTGCCATTTCTTTTCACCCTTTGAATCCTGCCTTGCTCACTCAACTCTGACCACATGTTTGTTTTATCACATGCCTGGTATTTCTAACACTACTTCCCTCCATCATATCATATCATACAGTTCTCACCACCTACGTGCTTGTCTTCCCTGCAAACAGGAGCTAT
Organism: Aplodontia rufa; assembly: GCA_004027875.1. NCBI lineage: Eukaryota > Metazoa > Chordata > Mammalia > Rodentia > Aplodontiidae > Aplodontia > Aplodontia rufa. Next base: position 30,415 of record PVKS010004426.1, on the reverse strand, counting down.
ACAAGGGCAGAGGTGATGTATCCAGCACTCAACACAATGCCCAGCAAATGAATCATGGAATAAATGGGTGGGTGAATGAATATCATCCCCTCTTACCCTCATGTGCATGCCAGTTCATTATGCCCAGGCAGGAGGCAGGCACCTTGGAGGACAGGAAGGCAAGAATGGAGTGGGAAGAAGCTCTCACCTCGGAGGCTTTTCCCACTCCAGGCACTTAGCTGCCCTGGGCTAAGTCCCCTGGAAATCTACTTCATAAATACTTGCTTAGCAAGACATTTAAAATGCTATTGATTTCTCTCCTCAAGAGGAGAGGGGAGGCAGTGATAGACACAGTGAGCAGTTAGCAACAATGAGTCCCATCCACCCCACAGCCAGAAGTTATTTCCCTTTCAGATTAGCAGCCTGGCAGCCCTGGGAGAGGCAGCGCTAATGGAGGCAGTGCTGGAACCAGCAGGTGCTCTGGCTCTGATAGCAGCAATTAGAGGCTTAAGCTCCCTTTTCTATGAGACGATGAAAAATAAAGCTGATTTCCAATGTATACTCTCTTGCAAGGCATCTTTCTCCCCTGTTTAGGAAGAAAGACAGGAGCTCAACCTCCCCAGGAATCAGGTTCAAGAGCCTCTGAACCAAGTCATTTACAATGGTTTTAAGCACTTTCTGGATGCTGGGCATGGAAATAGGTATCTGGGACATGTAGACACATAGAAACATGGCCTTTGTCCTCTGTGGTTGGCCACTATGTGTACAGTACTTGTCACCTGGAGCCCAAGTCCATGGGAGCAAACCTTCCCCTGCATTCTTTGTTGTTAGGGTCCCAGCAATTAGCATAACAGTTGTCTCATAGCAGATGCTTAATTAACACTTGTTGAATTATTATTATTTTTTGTATTGGTTAGGGTAATAACAACTACTTCCTAACATCTCAGTGGTTTAGTACATGAGAGTACATAACCATCCATAATTTCCACCAGCAGAGACCGGGGAGGGCAAGATCAGCAGACATGTTCTCCCTGGGCCTCATTTGCAGATTTCACTGCAGTGGACTCTGCCCCTTGAACTCATGGGAGTCACTGACCTTAAAAGAAAAAAAAAGTTTTCTGATACATAAACATATATTGGGAATAATAGAGAGATAAAGTTTTAGAAACTCCAGTCACCTACCCCTGATGTTGGGAGCCAAGGCAAGGTGAGTAGAAAGACGTGACCCAGAGGTGCCAGTCTCATTCACATTGGTGACATGCTGCATTTACATATTTTAATGATCACATAAATAAGGGTTTGTGGCAGAGGCCACATCAAATTTGTAAAAGAATAGAAAAATGCCTTTGGAAAACTAGGTTTTAGGAAATAGGCCCTTCTTCCTAACTACAAGATGAGTTAGGATGCTTGCCTTTGCCTGGGGAGGGGGCATCTCCCCTATGAGCCTGTTATAGGGGAAGAAATTTTCAGGAAGGGGCTATAGAATGCACTGCATTTTCTCTCTCCTTTTAACATGGAGAGGGCAAGAACAGCTTCATAAGAAGCTATTCGAGATCCACACTCCAGGTCATCAAATTCAGGGATTCGTGGAAGACCTAACTGGACACCAAATTACCCTGTCTCAGGGGATATCTGACCTCTTAAACCCATTCTGCCCTGTGGAAGCTCCTTGGATACAGAAGGCTGGCATCTGGCAGGAAAAAGAAGGTAGATGGTAATGTCCAGAACCGGGCATGGGGAGGGGTGAAGAAGCATCCTTCTGCGGAAATCTCCTGAGTGCCAAGATTATATCAACTGGCCAGATAGCTTGGGAATGAAGGAGGGAAGGCTGGAATGGGGCAATTTAAAAAGTAGAAAAGGGAAAAGGTAGGAAAGGAATAAAGGAATATCTACCTAATGCCAGGAAAAAAAATGATGGTGGGTGAAGAGCTCTGGCTTTGATTTGTTCCTGTGTCCTTCTGGCTCATCATGGAAACAGCATTCTGGTGATGCAGATGGACAACATGAGTCAAGGACAGAACCTGAGGGTCAGGGCTGCTGCAAGGAGTTGAATATCATTTCTTTGGTTTTCCTTGCAATTGATAATCACATATTACTTTTCTCATTTTTATATTTATTATTGAAATGTAATGAATTTACATTACATTTACCTCTAGAACGTATAAGCTCTACAAGCAGAAACTTAACCTTGTGTGCACATCTGTATCCTTAAATGTCTTTTATATACTAGGAATCAAGAAGGGTCATCTGATTTTGATTTAATGCAAAGGACTGGTAATAGTGGAAACGATGTTGTCATGTGTACCTTCCTATCACTATTAGCAATGCAGATGGTGGTAGTGGTAACAGTCATTAGGTATAAGGTTATATATCAAGTCCCATTCCTAGTTCTTTGTGTGCTTTACTTTGATTTTTTTTACTTTTATCTTAAAATAACTCCATGAGGTTGTAGTATGACTTAAATTACCATGCCTCCAACAAAGACAAGAATTCAAACAGTTAAAGAACTTGCTAGAAGTCATACAACAAGCAGGTTTCTGAACTGAACAAAAATTTGTTTGGATCTAGAAAAAATCTAAATTGGAACTAATTCTACTACATGTTTTATAATTATGTCATTGTATGTCATTATGTCATTGTCATGTGTAACTAAAAAGAATGTGGGGGTAGAGTAAAAAAAGGGGAAGGGGAAATAATGAGGACTGAATTTGAAAAAGCTATGCTCTATGCTTTTATAATTATGTCATGGTATATTCTAATGTCATGTATATCGAAAAAATGAACCAATAAAAAAAAGAAAAAGTATTTTTCACCATTCTGCTTTTCTGCCTGCCACACGCTTTTGAAACAGTGACATTCTGCCTATACTTGGAACCTAGGAAAATAGGAGCAAACCTGGAGAATGTGCAGACAAAAGAAACTTTGAATTTGGATCCTCCGGGACCACAATGACTATGTCTCTGCTAATGATCCACTGAGCGCTTGCATTTCAATGATTACTTCTCATTACTCTACCCCGAGGCTGGCTTTTACAGAAGACCTAAATTGAAAGGTGAAAATTCTTATCATAACCTTCATCTGCCACCTTTCTGGCTTCCTCACACTCAGAACATCCATGAGCCAGGTGCCACAGTCCCATGGGCAGGGTCCATACCATCAGCAGGCTAGGTTTTGCTAACCATAGCTGCAAGGGAGGAGTAGCCCTGACATTAGTCCCTAAGAATGTTTTAGCCTATAAGCCTCTGCTCCCCTAAAACTTCTTCTAAGCCACCACATTGAATAAATAGGCTCCGCAGGAAAAGAACAGAGCAGCCAGTTAAAGGAAACATCCCAAGTATTGTGAACAATTCTGGGTATCCACAGGTGTGCAAGTGGTTGGCTTTCCACCTGAGCAAGCTTCCCTCTTATGCCAGCCTTCCTCTGGTTAAGTTTGGACCAAATATCCCCACAGGCAACCTGTTCATTGTTCCCACACTTTGAAGAGTAATAAAACCAGCTGCAGACTAGAGGCTGCCAACACTCTCTTCCAGGAGAGCTTGCTAAAGGTTAATGCAGAGCTGTCCCTCACAGTCAGATTTTCACTGGGTTTCTTTCATTCCTCCTGTACTTGGTTCCCAGGTCTGGCTGTGTCCAGCAGCTGTCCAGTGCCCGCTGGATAGCTTTGCCAACAGAGACTGGGCTCTGAGCCTGGAGCCAAAAGTACTGTCGGTACTGATTGGCTTCCAGCTGAAGTGGGCCCACCCAGTGATCCAAAGAGGTGGCTGGGATGGTGTTAACAGCAGGCTAGCACTTCGTGGGGGCTTGGACTACTGTTCTAATGCATCCTGATGAGCTCCATCTGCTGCCAATCCACACTGGGCACATGTCTCCTCGCCCCAGCACTGCACTGTGGCTGGAAAATTCATTACAAAGCTTGCATATGCTTTACAGAGAAGAGACAAATGCTGGAGACAATCTCCAAGCAAACTGGAAGGCAGGTGGGGAAAAGGTTTGGTAAATATTAACCCACAAAATGCATAGGGGATGAATACCTCCCAGACACCCACCAGTTCCATTTGCCAGACAACACCAAAACAAAAAATGTGATCCATAAAATTTTTACACCATCTGAAGCCTATTTCATGAACCACTTTTCTTATCTTTATGTGAAATCAGAAATCCTTGTATCTTATCCTCATTCAACGATGAGTTCCAGTTTGTCCCATTCTCAGTTTTTTGGTTAAGTAACATTACTTTCTTGAAACTTTCATATCTGCTCAGATTAGCAATCTGTTTTATCTTGGAAGCCATGAGTCTTTATCACCTCATGAGAGATGCTGAGGTACAATGACCACTAAGGTGGCCAGACCTAGCCATCTGTGTCTCACTCACAGGACATACCAGTAGTTTCTCCATAGTCTTCTTAGGCAGTCAACAAGTAACAGGTGAGGGCCTATGATGTGCTTGGCCAGGACTGGGTTACTCAAAGTACACGTTACAGAAAACAATTTGGGGGACCATACATATTCCCTTTTAAAAGATTTTCATATTATATTTTTATTGGCATATTATAATACTGAAGAAGAAAACTCCAAGTAGGAAAGCTCATGCTACAAGATTTCTAGGTTTACAGTATTTTAAGGCTGTAAGAATTAGTGTGGTGGTGGTGAAGAAGCAGGCAGAATACCAGAACAAAATTAAAGACTGACACATAGACCCATATAATTATAGTCGATTGATGCTATTAAAAGGCACAAGGGCAACTCAATGGAGAAAAGATAACAAACATAGAGACTGTACACCTTGCACGAAAGTTAACTGAAAATAGGTAATAGCCCTTAATGTCAACTTCGAACTATAAAATATTTAGAAGAAAATAAAGGACAAAATCTAAGTGATTTGGAGTTCAGTGACGAACTTTCAGATACAACACAAAAAGCACAATCTATGAAAAAAATAGATAAGTTGTACTTTACGAAATTAAAAACTTGGGCTCTGGGAATGACACTACTAAGAGAACCAAAACACAAACCCCATCCCAGAATGAAATATTTATAAAATACATATCTGATAAAGGACTTATATCCTAACACATAAATCTTTCTAAACCTCAACAACAGAAAAGCAACCCAATTAAAATGTATGGAAAGATCCAAAAAGACACCTCACTGCATAAGATGGAAAATAACCATATGAAAATATGCAAAACAAGATACCAAGCCACCACACATCTATTATCATTTCTAAGACAAAAGCAACAACAAAAAACTCCGATAATACCAATTGCTGAGAAGCATTCAAAGAAGCAGAAACTGATAGTGGGAATGCAAAATGGTTACGGCCACTTTGGCAGCTTCCTATCAACCTAAACAACATGGCACAAAATCCAGCAACCCGGTCTTAAGTATGTACCAAAATTATTTTGAAACTTATGGCAACACAAAAAGTTGAACTAAAATGTTTACGTGAACTTTATTTATGATCACCAAAGTAGAAAGAACCAAAATGTTCTTCAACAGGTGATGGATAAACTGAGAAACATTCACACAATGGAGTACTATTTGGTGATTTTAGAAAATGAGCTATTACACTACAAAACAATATGGATGGATCTGAAATGAATTATCGTTAAGTGAAAGAAGCCAGTATAAGGAGCTATAAAATATGTGGAAAAGGCAAAATCATTAGAGAAGGTAAAAGAATCGGTATTTCCAGGTATTTGACGTGAGGTAAGATACAGTGATTGAAAGTGTAGAGAGTTTTTTTAGAGTGGTTTTCAAAACCCATTGTACCTTATAGCACAAAGAATGACCAATTAGTTAATGCAAATTTAAAAAATCATTTAGGAGGCCTAAAGATCCTAGGATGATATGTTCTGACAAAACAATTTGTATGTATTTTAGAGGTGGTGACCTGAGATGAATGGTTGTTTTGAAAATTAGTAAGGATTATAAGACTATAGGCAAAAGAATATCTGTATATCTACTGATATCTTTATCCCACACTCACACATGGAAAGAGAGAGCGAGATTAGTACACACAAATATATTTCCTTGTTCTGCAATGACATTCCTATAGTAGTGAGCACACCTAGTACACACATCTTAGTTTCTAATACCATTCTCCAATAGGAGGACCCATAGCTGCTTAGAGACAAAGCTGATTCTATGACTTAGTTAAGGAATGTACAAGATGATCCTGGACTATCTTAAAATGCCAGAAATTTTAAAAGTGCAAAAATTAAAGAAACTACATTCAGAATTAAAATATTGCTCTAATTGATTCTAATGCACTGATATTGGTTCTTTTCTTGTGGCAAATGTACCATGCCAATGTATGGTATTAACAATATGAGGGAAATGGACACAGGATATCTGGGAACTCTGTGTATTATGTATAATATTTCTGTAAAGTAAAACTAAAGTTAAAACTTTTCCAAAATAAAATTTAAGTGTAAAAAATAAGCGATAAAATAATGACTTTGGGGGACTGGAACAGTGGCTCAGCAGTTGGAGCACTTGCCTGACATATATGAGAACCTGGGTTTGAACCCCAGCACTGTATATATAACTAAGTGCTGGAGAAAGAAAGGTCAAATGAAAAATAAATAAAATTCCTTCTCTCTCTCTCTCTCTCCCTCTCTCCTTCCCTCACTTCCTCCCTCCCTCTTAAAAAAAAAAGTAATCACATTGGGAAACAGTAGAGCTCTGTTGAATACCAACTGCTAAATTTAAAAAAAAGTAGTATTCAGTGCTTTGAGCATAAGGAATGTTGGGAAATTGACTAAACCAAGGAAATGAACAGGGCTCTCTCTACAAGTTATGTATATGGCATTCATCAGCCTAAGCCCTGGGGATGGGCTGTGAAAAGGCCTTCAAAGGTCCAAGTCACATTTAATATACCCAAACAAAATGAAAAATGACCCTACCACAGGATAAGCAGAAAAGTGGCATTATTATTCACTCCATTCTGGAAGTTGTCATCAAAGCATTAAGACACAAAAAGAAACACAGCCTACATCTAGATAATAGAGTGAAGTACTCAAAATTCCAGTTTTAGGAGTCCAAATCATCTAACGTCAAAGTTTGGGTCTGCCCTTTGCTACATGTGACTTGGAGAAATCTGAATCTTAGAAGATTCATTTTCTCATCTTTAAAATGGAGAAAACATTACCTCTACCACTGGGCACTCAAAGTGATTAAATTGATATATAAGGTACACAATGTCTAGCAATAGTGAGTCATGATTAAATGGCAACTATTTCTTGAAATTTACAATGGACAGGAAGATGAAAACACCCATTATCTGCAGAGGATTTAGTTTTCTACATTAAATCCCAAATGGTACACTTAAAAAACTGCCAGAATCAAGATTTCCTATGTGAAAGAAATAATCATTTGAACAAAAACAGAAAACAGATTTCATCCACAAAAAGCAATCACAAACATCAACTCTCTAGTCATGATGTAATGAGGAAGAAGGGAGGCCAATGTGACAAAAAACTGCAGACGCTTCCGGGGGTACCTTGGGTAAGGAAATGGGCCATGTTTCCAGATGGAGCAACTTAATTGGGAGGTTATCAATTCTTCTCAAATTACTTTGCATATCCAATCTACATTCCTTTTTTTTTTTATGTTTTCAAAAATGACTTTGAATAGCATCTAGGAGCATGAATAGGTAGGGATAGCCATGCACAGTTTGAAAAGATGAATTACTGAGCAAAAATCATTTTAAAAACTGGCTATTCAAAAAGAGAAAAATTACTATAGATCAATTTGTCATACACTGAAATGTATTAAATTGATTAAAACAGTGTTTTTCCAACTGTAGTTTGCCATCCATGAGCGGTTCGTGAACATGACTTTATAGAACATGAAGCAGAGAATAGCAAACAGCATCACATGGTGCAAGCCCCGGACTGGATTTCAGGGAAACTATTTCTCACTGTGTGAATGCCATTGACCTAATGTATCAGCCATAAAAAATTCAAGCCAGGAAAGAACAAAATGAAAACAGGCGAAATTTTCATCTGGCCTTAGAGTAGGGGAAGGATTTCTACAACACACATCAAAGCCAGAAAGTCTAAAAGAAAAAAAAAAAGGCTTGAAAGACACAAACCTCAAAGTCTTAGTCTTATCAAAAACACCATTAAAGAAACTGACACATTAAAAAGCTGAAATGTATATGAAGGATTCATATATATTTGTGAGGAGGATAAATATATACGAAGGATTCATATATATTATATAAATGTATAAAACACATATAGTATGTATATAAAATACATATATGTTAAAGACTTGCTTTATAAACTATCAAGAGGAAGAGCCATGCCCTAAAAGGGAACAAGTATGGATATGAGAAAATTTTTTAAAAATTACTAGTAGCATTTATGCATGTGCACATGTGCCCCCCCACACCCCTTCAACCTGTAGTGTAATTAAAAAAGTGAAAAATAAAAATTTAACAGAGTCAGATAATTGCCTCTCAAGATCCATTCCTCTGCCTTTCTCTGGTAATAAGAACCTTGATTTTCAGCTGGCTTGTTGCTTTCCAGCTTAATAATCTACATTTCCCAGCATCTAAAGTAGGACCCTGTATGTCTCAGACTGAATTCAGATTGACTTGGCCATTAAGCAGAATTATATCCAAATTCACAGAGTTATACAGGCAGCAAACAAGCATGCCTTTCTTTGCTCTTCAATTTCTCCAGCTGACTGGACCCCAGAGGGAAGGGCTGGACCTCTACAGATATCTTGGACCATGGGGTGAACTTAGAGCAACCACATGGAAGGAACCTGGTCTTTGATGATGGCAGTTGCCACATATCAACTCTGGACCCCCTACTACTTGACTTAGTTTATATGAAAATGAAATTAACCCCCTCTTTTGTTTAAAACACTGTTATTTGGGCACTGGAGTATCAATTCCTATGTTAACTAAAGTCTGGCTAATAAAGCTATCATTTTTCTTACCCTACAAAGTAGAAAAATTCTTTAAGAGTTTTAGTATCCAAAGGTGACAAAGGCTCTTTGAATAGCATTTTCAATACACAGCATGAGGTACATCTTTTCTGGAAGAAATTCTGACAGTGTGTAACAAAAGACTAACAATACAGATACACTTTTATCCAGAAATTATCCTGCTAGGAACATGTCCTATGAAAGTAATTAAGATGTCTGTGAAATTAATACACAAAGATGTTCATAAAAGCAATGTTTATAATGAAAAATTAGAGAGAAGCTAAATGTTCAGTAATAGAGGACTAGTTAGAAAAACTATAGTACATTTATGTAATCAAATACCATGAAGCCATTAAAAATAAAGTTCTAAAGGAATAATTGATGATATGGGAATGCTATTAAATATTATTAAGCTAATAATAAAGATTCCAAAGCAGTATGTGATTATATTCAGTTTGGGAGGCCAGATAACTTTAAAAATGCATTCTTTTTATTCTACAGCATTTTTAAAATGGTCTACAACAAGCATGTGTTAACTTCTGTTTTATGAATCCTAGTTTAAATTTTGCCTGTGTCTGCTGTCTTTTACCACACACGTGTCCTCTCCACTTGGGCAGCTCCTCCTTTCACATCTTCAAGCACAGGATGAGCTGGTCCAACAGGTCTTATCAGTTTGCATCCTTTGTCTTTGCAAAGGATGAGGAGCCATGCTTAACTGGTCAGATGCCTCCATTCCAGGCCATGCTAAGCCCCTTTACATAAATCTAGAAACTACATGCTCCCTAGATACTCAGGATTTCTCATGACACTGAACAATGCCACTGAGGTCATCTCAGGTCTCCTTCTTCCCAAGATACCAAGATACCATTGTCCCTGACTCTGTGGGAGCTCCACACCTAGCACCAATATTGACTGACCCAAAGCAAATAGTCTTTAAAAGGCATGCCCTGTATGTCAATAAGCAAACATATTTAGCTGCAAATAACAAAAAGCTTAATTGACAGATATAAGTTCTTAAGATTTACTTTGTGACATAAGATGTTAGAAAGGAAGAAGTCACAATTCTGGTTCAGCTCCTCCATAGTGCCACCACAAACCCAGATTCTCTCTGAGCTCTCTTGCAATCATTCCTCATGGGTCAGCTAATCCTCAGGCTTAGTATCTTGCAGTTTAAAAAGGGTTGCTGTGTCTCTATTCATACCCTACAACATGGAAGAACATCACTGTCTGTGCCTGACCCTGTGCAACACTATAAAAACTTTCCTAGAAATTGGGAGGCTGAGGCAGGAGGACTGCAAGTTCAAAGCCAGCCTCAGCAACTTGGTGTGGCCCTGATCAACTTAGTGAGACCCTATGTCAAAATAAAAAATAAAAAGGGCTGGGGATATGGGTCAGCACCCCTGGGTTCTATCCCTGGTACTACAAAAAAAAAAAACCCAAAAATTTTTCCAAGAAATCAACAGATTTAACCTTCATCGCATGAGCCAGAATGGAACCACAGGACCACACCATTGGCTGGAAGAGAATGGGAAAATAAGAATGTACCTCAGAACCAAGCTTGAACAAGCATGGAGTAGGGAGCTGACAGTGCTGGCAAGACTGATTCTAGAGTTCCAAGAATTTCTGGAAGGCTGTGATAACTGCACAAAGAGCAGATTTACAAGGTGTGTGCATGTGTGTGTTGAGAAAAGAAGAAAACCAGCACTCACTGGGCACCTTTCAGGACTACCTGCTGAATTCATTTCTCACTGAATTCATTTCATTTTTATAATAATTTCTCAAGAGAGACTGGTTCTCTTTATTTTTACAGACATGGAATTTAGACTCAACTCAGAAAAGTTAAGCAGCTCGCCAAAAGCCACAAAGGTAGTAAGTCCTGGGGCTAGACTTCAACTTCACAACTTCCTGGCACCACAGCCCACACATCTTCTAGTTTATAATGCTGCCTCTCTGCAAGAGCCATAATGTGTAACTGAATGGCAAACAATTAGGTACAAACAAGTTTGCCTGAAACTTGAAGAGATAGTTAAAGAATCATGGCAGGTCTGGTGGAGATAAGACTTCCTATGGAAAAGAGAAGACAATAATGTACAAGAGGTCAAGGCTCCAATCTCCCTTAACTGCTATTCATGCACAAGGAGGCAAGGCCAGGCACACAGGGCCAGTAGGACCAAGTGCTCACTCATGTTATTGCAGATATCAAGTGAAGATGTCAACATGAATTAGAAGCCTCAGAGGAAACCAAAGAGCAGGTGGATCTCTGCCATACATAGGATAAATAACAACTCATGGCAGACAGGAAGTATAAGACACTAAATTTAACCTAGATACTATTTAAATATTATTATAATCAAGCACATAACAGATATATTGTGAATTAATACTTACACTTAGGTGTGTTCATATATTCAATAGACCTTATGCTAGAAATATAAAGTTAGACATAATCCTTGTTGCAGGGTCCAAAATGTAACAATATTGCCTATATTTTTAAGTTAGTTTCCTTATCTCAACCACATGAAATGATGAAGCCTGACCACAGAGACTACAATGGAAGTAGGTCAAAATTATAGCAAAGTAGTCAGATAGCTGTAAACAATCCCTTGGAGTCCTGGACTGGGAAACTCAACTCCATAAAGTAATGGAAGCGTTCAGCTTGAGATAATCGTAACCTTGGAACGTAAGCAAGCTCCACATGCAGACACATGAACATATTGACTGGCTGGGTGTGAAGATTTCTTGTTCTATCATTCTTAGGGAAGAAAGCAGCTCAGGATCTTGGCACAGAATGAGCTCTTAGAAAATGCTGGCTAGATGAGTGAGGGATGGCTGGCTGAATGAAAACACATTACTCCTACCAACAGACTCATCACTGCCCTCAACTGTAGGTGGAAAACAAAAAGGCTCTTTGGGTACTGTCTTCACCTTTAAATTTTAAATAGAACTCAGAGGTCTTCAGAAGCAAGGTATACGAAATAATAGATGAGTATTGTTTGAGTTCACTATATATTTCCTGAGTAGGCATGTTTCCTACTGGGCACAGTGGTAATTGGATTTGAGACCAAATATCTCACAGTGTAGAACTATATATGATCCTTGTACCAGAAACTCTAAACTCAAATGAGAACAAACACTTACCATCTCCAGAAACTCCCTCCTTTGCCTAAGGAAGTTCTCTGCATTCTCACAGGAGCCCAAGGAAACCTTCATTGCTCAGCATGCTCTGTTCAAAGGATGCTACATTTCTGTAATCAGCACAATATTTGCTTCCAATGACATCTTGCAGTCTTTTTCCAAGCCAGAGAAGCAGGATGCAGGGAGAAAGCAGAAATCCCTGAGCTTGGGTGGGATGAGGGCATCTGCTTCTACTCCAGAGGAGCCAGAACCACACATAATAGTCACATGCCAGTCTGAGGTTAAGCCCAGAATGGCTTGTGTGGGGTGGTTGTCTTTGGATTGAAGTGCTGCCTCTTCAACTCGGAGACCAAACTCACCAACAAAACCCACCAGAAGCTCAGGAATATGGAGCCTACACAATCCTTTAGTTAATAAGTCATTCCACTTCCATGAACTCAGCCTAATGTATACCATGTACACATGCTGATCAGTGCATGGTGCACAAGCAGTGAACAACAGTGTGTGCGGAAAACTGGTGCTAGAGACCAAGTGGAAAGGACGGACTGATGGGTATGAATCACAGGAGCCTGGCAGGCAAAGGGATCCCACAGCAGCCATTCATCAACATGGGACAAGGGTTCAGGGAGCCCATGGGAAATACATAAGCTAGAACCTGGAGACTGAGACAGCCAGCAGTACCCCTACTCTGAAGGAATGAAACCACAGACTGGGATCCAGATGAAGTTTTGTCCAAGGAAATCAGATGCTTTCCTGAGATGCCTTCCTGCAGCTCTGAAAACTCCCTAATGGTTAGCCCTGCTTAGGACAAAATCTACTGAACTCTAAGATTTGGAGAGATAAAGGTAAAGGAATACAGGTATCTTCAGCCTCAGTGACACTGTCAGCATGGTACTTCCATGGGTTTAGTAGCCCTTACAAAACAGCTTTAAGAAAAAAAACCTGGGCTTAAATTTTGTAATTATTTTTGGAGTATTTGTTGGGCCCCGTCAGCTTTAGTTTTCTGGCTTTTGACATTCAACATCAGCATCCCTGGCCTATATAATTTCTGAAGCTCGGACTACATTCACATCCCTTTCTAGGTTGGGGCCCAGAAAACCTGCTTGGTTGTCAGCCTCACACAACCTCCACATATGACCTGGTGGCAAGAATCTTGCAGGAGATTCATGCCTGGATCAAGCCTAGCCAGCCAAAGAGGCCACCATAAAGTCAGTACTCTCTCAGTTTGGGTGGGCAGAGACAGGAACACACAGCTATCCAAGGCTGAGGTGCAGGAGAAGGATTGGCTTTGTTTCTTAACAGTTCCCTCCACGTAGTAAAAAGGTGGTCAACTAGGAAGGATTTTTCCCTAGCAAGACCAAGCACTGGGAACTTGGAAAGTGGTATCTGCATGTGCTGGAGACTCCTAGGATCTCTTATCTCAATATCCAAGAACTTCTCCTAAACCATTCTGAAACTATTTCTCCTTAAAAGGAGAGCTAAAGCTCATTCTAGGTCCTAAAATAATGAGAAGAATAAGTGGAACCAAAACTTTGTAAGTAGCAGGAGGAGTAAAACACAAGGCTTTATTCTAATGACACCATCACAATTTGGACACAT
>PVKS010004426.1:0-16660 GCA_004027875.1 Aplodontia rufa | reverse complement strand
TATATTGTAATGCTGTCTTTTCTTTTCACAGCAATATAGATAGCAGCGAGGACAGATTACAAGTGAATTTTCATCTTTAAGGAGCTAGGTGGGAAACTTGCGGCTATCAGAAAAGCATAATGTGGTAGTGAGGAATGAGCCCATGCCGCTGTTTTGATAAACTTCAGAGAGCTAAGCATGCTTGCACAAAGAAAGAGGAGAAAACGAATGAGGGTATTAATTCTCTCACCTTGGAAAAATCGCATCAATGAGGGTTGTGATATCAGTAAAGGACTACATTCTCCAAGTTCCAAAGCACAGTAAGATTTAGTTTAAAATGTGTGGGTGTATGCATGTGTATATGTGGCTGTGTGCATTTTTTTTCTGTTTCCAAAGAAAACCTACTCTTTTCAGTGGACATAATTTAGGTTGCCAACACAGTATAAAATGTAGGTAAGAATATGTGTCCACTACATTAAAAAGGTAGATACTCCAGGCTTTTATAATTATGTCAATGTATATTCTATTGTCATGTATTTTAAAAAAAGAATAGGGGTGAAAGGAAGAGAGGGGAAAGAGAAAAACTAGGAACTGAATTAGAACAAGTTGAACTCCATGCTTTCATAACTATGTTACTGTATTTTCTAATATCATATATATATATAAAGAGAACCAATATAACAAAGAAATTCAAAGAAAGGAATACATGTTCCAGAAAAAGACTCTGAACCCCTGCCCTGTCATCTAGTATCTTTTTGACCATAGGAAGGTACTGGATGATCTGAGGCTCAAATTTTCTCTCTAGTCCTGAAAATATCATTTGCTTGCTTGTTAGAGGAATTCAACCTGTACAAAGTACTTAGTGCCATGTGAATATTGAGCACTTTATATGAATTGTTTTGTCATAGTAATTTTTAAGCTATTCTAAACACTGTAAATGGACAACCTTTTAAAAGATATTAATAGATTTTATGGAACTCAGGACAACTACTTAGAATCTAGACAAAATCTCCTCAGGTAGCTTCATTCTGGTTGGATAAGAAAGATAATACACAACATAAGTAAGCAAACTAATGGGTCAGAAGGTGAAGAAAAGACAAAGCGGGGAAGAACAGAGGTGCTGGGGAAGGCTCCAGCTGCACACAGATTTAGAAAGAGACTGGCAGGAGTCTGCAGGTGTCTGGGAAAGGTGGTCTAAGCTGAGGGAAGGTAGTGTGTAGCACACATCTAAAGGCCCATAGAGGCCTTGTGCCTGCAACCTCGCAAGCAAGGGACTTGGGAGCAGAAGGTGGGGGGACATATCATATAGAGCTTTACAAGTCACAAAGAGGTCATTAACATTTCCTCTTAATCTGAACAAGATGTGGTCACTGAAGTGCCCTGGACAGGAGATGGCATAATCTGACTTGTCCTTTACCAAACGAATCAGGTGGACTACTATATACAAAAGAGAAGGTATGGCCAGGAGACCTATTAGGAAGCTATTAAAATAAAGGTGAGAATGCCCTGAACCTCTAGGGGTGGTCACAGTAGGGGTGATAAAAAGTGGTTATACGTGAAAACACATTTGAAAGTAGAGTCATTGACATTTGCTGATGGAATTATATGTATGTGTTGGCAGGGGGAGTTATTTCAGGAAATAAAAAAATGGAAATGCCATGAATTAAGATGGCAAATCCTATAAGATGAAGTTGCACATTGGGGAGGAAGACTGGGAGTTTGCCTTTAGACATGTTCAGCTCACTGTGCATGTGGGTGTCAAGTGCAAATGCTGAGTTGCTGTTGTGTTTAACTCTGATGGTCAAGGCAGCAGTGAGAGCAGGATGGCTGATTTGTATAGAGAGATACACACATGTGCAGATACATGGGTAGATCTCTGTGTATGCTCAAGAAAACATATCTATGATATTTGAAAGGATATAGAACATAAGAATATGGTGCCAATTTTGGATGAGTAAAGTGTAAAATGCCAGTATGTATATATAAAACATAATTAGAGGCATATGCAAAAAAATAAGGTAACATAACTGGGAATATGAACACTCTTGCCCTTAATGCTTGGATTTCATGTAAGAATGTATGTCAATATGAAATTTAAAACATAAAGGCATGGGGAGAAGTGTTATTTGGCCAAACTATCAAAGCTGTTATGTGGCTGAGTGTGGTGGTGCATGCCTGTAGTTCCAGCGACTCAGGAGCCTGAGGCAGGAGGATTCCAAGTTCAAAGCCAGCTTCATCAACTTAGTGAGGCTCTAAGCAACTTAGCAAGACTCTGTATCAAAGCAAAAAACTAAAAACAGACTGGGGATGCAGCTCAGTGATTAAGCACCTCTGGGTTCAATCCCTGCTGCCTAAAACAAATCAAGAACAAAAACTCTTATGGTTTGGATCTGGATCATCCCAAAAAAACTCATGTGTTGAAAGCTGGCCTTCAATGCAGCCAAGTTCAGAGGTGGTACTATTAGGTAATGATTGGATCATGAGAACTCTGCTCAGTCCTCATCAGTGGATTAAGGCATTAGGGGATTAATGTTTTATAGGTGGGTGGACAGGGAAGTGGGAAGTACTTAGGTCACTGGAGTGTTCCCTAGAAGAGTTAATCTTCTTTCAGGCCCTTTCCCAGTCTCCCTTGCTTCCTGGCCACCATGAGCTGAGCGGCTTTCCTCTGCTGCACCCTTCCACCATGATGTTTTGCCTCACCTCACCCCCAGAGCAACGGAGTCAGCCAACCTTAGACTGAATCCTCTGAAACTGTGGGCCAAAAACCTTTCCTCCTCTAAGTCGTTTTTTTTGTCAGGTATTATGGGCACAATGATACACAGAGCACAACGCTCTATCCTCTCCCAAACCCCAAATATGATCAGTCACCCCTGCCTCAGTTTACTCCTCGCTTTTTGTCTTTAGTTTTCCACAAATGGTTGCTGACAAATAGGCTTAAAAGGACCAGGAGAAGCTGTGGTCTATATTCCCAGAGCTGAGTCCACAGAACGAGAAGCAGCAGAGATTAAAGCCACATCAGCACTTACCTCAGAGTCCTGACAAATGATTTTTTTCTTTGGAGCAGTTGCCAATTTAATGCTCAAGCTTTTTTCTTTTAAGGGCATGACATTTAGAATAACAAGTCCCTAAAACTTAAATGTTCCTTTATATGTTTAATTCCTGACTATAATACAGTACTGAATAATAAGTGACTGGAGTTGAATGGGTAGAGAAAGGTTAATATAAACTGCTTTTAAATTTCAGGTTTGCAAGCCTGAGGCCTTCACCCTGTTACACAATAGGCATTAAAGTGAAATGTTCTTTCCTGGATGCAAAGATAAATCTCCATTTTTTTCTAGGTGCCTGTGCAGCAGGTTTCTTTCAGGATTTTTCCATTGACACATTATAGCTAGGAGGAACTTTTTACCCTGTCTCTTTGGCATCGCCTCCTGTTCCCATTTAAACACATTTCCCCAACTTCGCTTGTGATAAGTAATGAAATTAGACAACCGTCTGTCAACCCAAGACTTCCTTTTTCCCCCTGGAATCTAGCCCTCAGGTTGAAAACACCATTTGAGAAAAGAAAATCATTGTAGATGATTTTTCTCCTGTTCCAAATAGCTCAACTCTTTGAGGGAAGTCGTTATTCTCTCTTTGGCAGCCATGCTGGGAAAAAGTGAAGTCCTCCTTCCTCACCGCACCTACTGCCCTGCATGGGTCAGGCCAGTAAATGGTGACCATTCCAGGCTTTTCAAGGATTTCTTATGTTGGTAGGCTGGACCCCCATTCCTTCTTGCAAAGGTAATCTGTGCTAACAGAAGAAAAGAAGAGTCCTTAGAGAGTCCTGTTCTGCTTCCTCATCCACAGAGTGGAGGAGAGGGTGAAAGAGATTATACAGAGTGCCATTCAGAACCTTTCTGGTTTCAGGAACATAATGACATTTTCTGCCTCATGGTTGACATTATAAGATTTGGACAAGAGATCTCAAGCCCAGGAGAAATTAAATTTAATTTCTACCATACAGACCCTTTAATCATCTTCAGGCTAAAGACTCTGAGGTTGCATATAAAACAGAAGCAACAATTATGCCTGATCTGGAGTCAAGTGACTCCAAGTCTAACCCTAGGCAAGTTTTTCTCTCTCAGTGGGACTTCAGGGTTCTTCTCTGATATGTGGGGACTGAATGAGGATCACTGTTGGTTAAACTCCTACTACAGATATAATATAATATAATAAAAGCATAAAATGGGATCATGCTGGGGAGAGCTGAGGTCATACATGTCTTTTCCCTGGTCTTCATGGGAAATCTTGAAGCACCCTTGAGGAATAGAGGGGTCCTCTTGGCATGGCATGGAGACCACAAATGAGAGCCTTCCTGAATTGATATTCTACTGCCCTGCAAAGTTCTTACCTCAGTCTGAGGAAGATCCAAATCTCTCCTCAGAAGAGGAGTGATTAATGAGACAAATCACCTCAAATGAATGGTTCCAGCCTAGCTCAGGCCAAGAGGGAGGGTCTGACAACCGAAAGAGGGGAGATGAGATGGGGTAGGGAGATCCTCAGAGTTAGAAGAGGAGAAGCATTGGCTAGTTTGCAAATGGACCCTATAACCTCTCATTTTCTGGAATCTCTTTTTACTTCTTATATTTTTCCACAACTTGAAGGAATCAAGAAACTAGTACCTCAGACCTTCCTCATGATCTTTGCTGAGGGCAGAAATAAAAATGGCAGCAATTTCCTGGAGCTAAGAAGTAGGGTTCCACCTAAGAAATAACTTCCTGTCTGGTCTAGCTGCTGGGTACTATAAAACACCAAGTGTGGCTGGGAGAGATCTTTCCTGAAAAACTCAGGCTTAATACATACATTTCCATTTCATCTCTCTTTTTGTTTTTTTCTTTTTTAAAAATTATATTATTATTACTATCATTATTATTATTTATGTTGGTGGTGAGGACTAAACCAAGGGCCTCACATACACACTAGGCATGTGCTCTATCAATGAGTTACACATTCCAGTCTTCCAACCCCCACCCCTTATTAACTTTTTTTTAAATCTCCCTTTGCCTTTGCTTTATTATGTTTTGCTTTATGTTCTTAATGATCATTACTTCATGCTCTTGAGGCCAGTCTGGCTTTATAAAATCATAGAGACAAGACAATTAAGTAACTTGCACAAGGTCATGAGGTAATTGAGAGGTATAATAGGAAATATTCAGGGGTATTAAAGGATGACTCCATCTAACAACAGCTCTTAGGAAGACACATCAAAGATGCCAGATAAACAAACAGAACAAAAAAAAAAATAAAACACTTGATTTTGATTTCCCAAAAAAAATGTTATTAGAATTTAGTAAAGACAAGAGACCTGATTTGCAAGAATTGGGCATATTTTAACTCAAAAGACTAAAGACTAGAAAAAGAAGAATACTCTGAAATAAAGAGAGAATGGGTTAGACCCTGTCCTCACGCACACTCCACATCTACCTCTAGTACTACTGACCAACTCTGGAGCTATAAGAAATAAAACTGGGGAAGAGAAGAACTGTTACAGACAGGTGAATTCCCAGGAAGACTTGTGTTCACCATAGTTCTCCCACCTCTGATCCAATTCTGGGTTCTGAAAGAAGCAATCCTGAAAACCAAGACAGGGGGAGATGCTTGCAATAAGGAGGACCTGTATGTTGCTACCAATATGAAAGTCAATTTACAGTTTCATCAAATGTCCTCTGCATACAACAGGAATGGCTGCAGTTAAACCCATGGAAATAGACTTCAGACTCCAACCTCACTACAGCTTTCTTGAGGCCAGAAAATTATGCCCTTGAGAAGGATAGCCTCAAGCTTTCTGTGCCCTTAAAGAGAGCCAAGAGAAGATGTGAAAGAGCTAGCAAACCCAGAAAAGACTGACACAGCAGAACGAGGACTCCACATGACCTTAATGATATAACATGCAGAGGTCCTGGATGGGATCGCCAACATTTCCTACAGGACATGGATGAGGATAAACACTGGTAGCCAACTAAATGAAAATGTCAAGAACTTCACATGATGAATAGATGCAAAAGAATAACAAACACCACCAGGCTGCCTCCCACCCATGTTGCAGCTCATAAACCCGCACCTTACCCCTACTTCCTAGAATTAACAGAATTTGCCTGGAAGTGGCTCCATGAATGTTTCCAATACCAGATGAAACAGGTTCAAAATAGAGACAATATTGGAAATAAGAACAACAACACTAATATTGCCCCATTTCTTACTCATTTGCATTTGTGAGTCTAGGAAATGTCTTTTCTGCAACAGGCATAGACACAAGAGTGCTTCTGACAGTCGAGAGTCAGGATGTTTCGCAGAGACAGAAACTGCAGCGTACAACACGCCCACTGCCTTCAGCTTCTGGAGGGGCTGCTGACAGTGAAGGGGAGGGGGCTTCCTGCTCTTGGCCTCCTCCCACCTCACTCTACCTGACAATGAAGCTGTTGGTGGCAAGTTGCCTTCCATGTCACTTGTGAGATCTCAATTTCCTCCATCCCTTCCTTATCATTCAGACTGTCACAACCTCAGCCCAGCCCTCATTGACCATCATAAACGACTGTGTGAGCTGTGTGGAAAGAACTGTCAGATCAAAAGAAAAGGCTGGCCTTCCCTTGACCAAATTTGTCACGTTAAAATATTATTAATTTAAATGTTTCATCTCACATGATGACCCTGGGGACTGTCAACGCTCTCGTTGCTGCTCTCCTCCAGGGAAACTTGGACTGAATCCATGTTAAATGGTTGAACATTATCCCCTATGAGGGGATTATGCTTTTCTCCATCAGGATACCATTGGACACTGTAATACGTTAACTATGGTCATTTAGTTTTACCCTCAACATGTGGTTTCTGCTTCCCCTCAAGCTCATATGAAAATGCTGCTGTAAACTGGAGCTCAGAAATCAGATTTTTAACACAGAAGGGCATTCTCAGAACCTGAGCATGAGCTGTTAATATATTAATCAACAGCCTCAGTAGTTGGGCTTTCAGGGTTATGGTTCTCAGCCGATATCCAGGTGGTATTACGGACAGAGCAAGAAATTCCAAGGCCTTTTTTAGTCCAGATTTAAATGACTTCATAAAAGCAAACCACTGACCCAAGATTCAGTGGAACAAGAAATAATTATATAGGACCCAAGCAACTGAGGAAGAAATACACTTTCGACTGTTTTAGAATACTCTTGGTATTATTTGTTCACATTCTTTTGTTCTGATGTGATGAACTTTCTTCTTGTTCTTCTGAACCTAATTCTCCATTAACTCAGTAATCTACACTTTTGCAAATATCTTCAAGCGTTTTTAAACAGTAACCTTGTTCTCGCTGACCTTTCGGGAATCAAGATGGATGTTTTCCCTAAGTCTCTTCATATTTTATGGCAGTGTGCTTATTTACATAGGTTAAATAAGAATTGTTTTAATTTTTACTGGTAAATAATTGCATAAACAGCACAGGCAAGGCTGTACCTTGCATCATATTTGAGAGTGTGTCTCATATAGTCAGGTACGAGGACCAACTATTAAGAAACAAGGGTTGTAGGGCTGGAGCGGTGGCTCAGCAGTTATGGCGCTTGCTGGCATGTGCAAGTATGCGAGTTCAAACCCCAGCACCATATACACAACGAGGTCTTAGAGCAACGAAGGCCATGTGAAAAACTAAATAAAAGTTGATCCTCTCTGTTTCTCTCTCACTGTCCCCTCTTTCTTAAAGAAAAAGAAAAAGAAAAAGAAACAAGGGTTGTTCTTCATTTGAGTAACTAAAATGCTCTCCCTGAAGGTGGGCCTGTTATGTTACTGTGGCAAGTGAGGAGACCTCAGCAGATTTGGAGGTCCTTGAGGAGAGAGTCCTTCACCTACACCTACACATACTACAGGCAAAAAGCAGACATGGTTAGTGGTTCCCTAACCACAGAATAGAAGAGCAAATAAAATAACAAATAATATGCCTGGAACAGTAGAGGATACTGAAATTTCCTAAGAAGATTTTAAGAACTTTCCAGAAGGACGTTAATTTTCTGAACTATGCAGTTACTTAACACCACATGGCTTTAGATTTTCTGATCAGACTACAGGTAGGCTTTTGTGTATTAGCTTTTCTTACAGCAACCATATACAAGAGTTAGGTTCCAATGTAATAAAACCAGCTTTTTAGAAATCAAGAATAATACATGAGAAAAAAAAAGAATAATACATGGGAATTAGTTGTAGTCACAGTGCTTCATGATTTACATTGTGTTTCCACATCCTGAGTTCAACCTCCCAAAGAACCTTTAAACACAATGTACTTGAAGTTACCATGCAGACTTGAAGTGTTTGTCTGTTTGCCATGGAAAAGACAGCTTGTAAAGAAGCAAATGGATCATCCCTTTTACCCTGTTCATTCTCCACACAAGGAGCGTACACACAGGCACACCCACTCACACACAGGCATGTGCAGTGCCTCCCATGGAAGAACCAGTCACAGCTGAGAAAGTCTTGCTCCACAGAGGACAAATTCCAGCTCTATCTTGGGTCCCCATTAGGGAGACTCAGAAAGGGGCTGAGGCCCATGGAACAGCATAACTTTCTCCATCATGAAAACATCCAAAGAAGCCTAACCTTTCTTGCTCCTCTCAGCCATGGAGGAGAAACAGAGGCCTCTGGGGAGGTATTCTCTTTCATATGTCCCCTGGCTCTGTGCTGCACTCCAAACAGAATATATTAATAATGAAATGCTTTAGAGAAGAAGACTCTCCACTGTTGTGACATCTTTGCAGTCTCTGTTTTGATATTTGGCCTTGAGAAGCTCAAAGAATTTGAGCAACTAGAGTTCAAGACCAAGATAGACGAAAGACAAGACAGACTCCAGGATACGCCCTGGTCTCAGATGCTGAAAAACCTGCCCCACCCACACCATGGCAAGTTTGACCTCCAAAAGAACCCAGTGCAAATTTCGGTCTAAGAGAATTATCTTCAAAGACTCAATCATTCTTTTTTTCTTTAAAGGTAGTTGAAGACAATTCAGTGTAGGGTCCCTGAACAGGCTGGAAAACATTACTTATCAAGTTAGTCCATTTCCAGCTCTGCTGAATGCCAGGTAGCTGGGACAAAGCTTGACCATATCCGCCTGCCCTGACGGCCCACATGCCCTAGGGAGTTTCCTAAGATCCCTACTCACCATTCTTTTCTGCCTTGTGCTTTGGTGGCTCAGGTTCTGGGAGGCATGGACAAGGCCCATCACAGAGGCTGGTGAGGCTTTTCCCAGTAGAACAAGCATGGAACTCCAACTTGCACTGTAGGAGAGATATAGACAAGGTCATGAAAATGCAGTCACCAGAGACACCTACTAAGCTCTCGGGAAATAGCCAGTGCCCTTTGCTTACGGGGTACAGGACAGAAGAGAGAAGTCATCTCAGTTAAAGGTTTGAATCATAGAATACTAAGTAAGAAAGGGACTATTCTGGTTTTATTTCCAAATGTACAGGATAACCTCTAAAACATCATGGAAGCACTGAAAGGTTTATTTTAATGAATGACAAACTTAACTGTCACTATTTATAAAATAAGATTATTAATATGAAACTTTACACCTGCAGAGTCCCATATGGTACAGGAAGCCCTCCCACCTTACCACTGAAGGCTTCTTTCCCACATTTCCTCCCACTAGAGGAAGCTCTGTGCGTAGAAAACTCCTCTCAGCCTGCTCACCCCTCTTGCTGGGGAGGAGTGACAATCTTTTCTGTAAGTTTGGATGGTACATCTGACGCTCTGCCCCTTCCTCTTGGAACCAATGTGAAATGGTTCCAAGGCTTCTATTGCCTCAAACCTAATTTTGTTCTCTCCCTGGCTGGAGGATGCCTGTGGTCGCTAACTAGCCAGTGGCTAAATCGAATTGTCCACTTTATTGCAGGATTCAGTATCCAAAGCCCATAAGCCAGGTTCACCTACCCCACTCCTATCAGCAGCAATAGTTATATTTTTATTACTTTATCCTGGCTCTTTAAGTCTCAACAGATGCAGGAGAGAGGAAATGGTATTTACACGTGCAGTAATACCAGGTACCAGCATTTTTATTATTCCTACATATGAAAGAGAAAACTGAGGTTCAGAGAGGATAAATAACATGTGAAAGGTTGTTATCCTCATTCAAAGTCACGTCTGACTCCAAGGCTAAACCCTCAAGAGTCACACAGTACTTCCCACCACATGGACACTTCAGAGCACAGACGTTCCATGATATCCTGGGTGTGCCTAATTGTGCATCTTTGCTATTGGTTCAGATCTAAACTATCTGAGAACCTGTTCCTTTTTTTTTTTGCCCTGTAAAATTCTCAGGATCAAGGCCTGAGTGTAATCAGTTCTCTGCAAAGGCCCACTGCCCAGGACCATGTGAGTACCTGGTGGAAGTTCAAAGGAAGAGAGATATATGAAATTTACTGAGCACCCACTGTGCATGTAGCTCTTATCGGGTGCCATAGGGGATCTTTTAAAGGAAAGAAAAGAGGAGATACAGTCCTTGCCCTTGGAAAATACAAATGCATACCTTTGAAAAAAGGCCACTAGCATTTGCAAAGCAACACACAGGAGTGCAGATGAACATGGGCTCATTGTGAGAGGAGTGGCTATTCAGTCTGCATACTGATTACAAACCCAGGAAAGAGTGCTTTAAACCTAGTTCTAAATGCACTGGAGTCACTATGCGTGACTCCAACAGTCACCCATGCTGTCACTGACTACCCTTGCAAGGAGAGGGTGACAGAGCAAACCTACAGAGTGCGGGCCCTCTCTTGCTGCAAAACTCCCCTTTGTACATGCTTGTGAAGTATCTAGTATGTACCCCAGGTGGCAGTAGGACTTATGGGGACTATATGAAAAGCAGCCACGGTCCAGCCTTCAAACATCAACTGACTTAGTGATGAAGCAAAAAGGATTCTGTCCTTCTAAAGCCATTTGGATGTGACCATGAGGTGAAAGGGATATATGAGTCAAGGGACGGAGTGCAGAAGAGGGCCACAGGTACGGGATGTGCTACAGAGAACCCAAATGGATTGCAGGTGAGAGGACAGGAAAGCCAGAAGGTGGCAGGTGAGTCACCAGTGTAAGAAGCTTCTTTTCAGACAGCACACTATATGTGCCATGCCCAGGGCTACAGTGAAGGCCGCTGCAGCCAGCCCCTGCTGCTCCTGTCCTTCCGTGTCAGATCTCTGGAATAAACATCTGTTTCAGACTAGTGGTTTTCAAAATATTTTCTCAACAGAATCTCTAATTTAGGAAGAAAATATATGTGTGCATATTTATTTTGTAAGTTAAAATTATTACATTTATTTATCAGAAAGCCTGATTATGCTGCTACTGTTAATTGCAGACTTATATCTATGATAGACGGTAATACTGTCTTCCCAAATTGTCTGCCCTCCCTGGAGGAATCTACATTTCTGCTCACAGCTCTTTGTCTTCTAGTACAGAACCTCCCTGTGGGAGGCTTGATCTCTCCTTCCCAGGGGTACCAGATCTGGCCACGTGACTTGCTCTGCTGGGTGGATTGTCAACAGAAACAATGAAGCCAGGTTTGGGCAGACACTTCAAGATCCACTGTCTAGTTTCATCACCTCTCTTGTGTTTTCCATCACCCATGTAAGTGGCGTGAGCCAAAAAAAGATAGTTCCTTCTGCCTGGGACTCAGAAGGCAGAGGACAGGAAACAGAGGTGAAGCCAACCCAGCATGCAACATGGACAGGGAAATAGCCCATTGTTGTAGATCGCTGACGTTTGGCAATCATTTGTTATTGCAGCAGAACTGAGCAAAAGCTCACATGCAGCGGCTGACTCCCTACTACACAACGAAGCACTTTGCATAAGGAAAAGTTCCTGTCACTTTCTTGTCCCGGGCATGATATGACACATAGTAGGTGCTCAGTAAATAGCCTTTTGAATGATAAAGCAGAAGGAAGGTTGGCAGTGTTCATGCTGCTGCCCTAAACCTGCGTTCTGCCCAAGTGGAGCCTCGTGAGCTGCCTGCACAAGGAATGTGGGCTGCAGGAACGCAGGGGTCTTTGCCCTGCTCTTCCTGCCCCATCTTTCACCCACAACTCACTCCAGGTCCTCCCTCTGAGCTCCACAGTAGCACTCTTTCTCCTTCAGTCTATTGCTGGAGTCAGAGCCTAGACTCCCTGCCTCCTGATGCCCCATGTCTCCTGTTTCTCAGGTGGCCCTGCCTTCACCAGGAGCCCTGTAACAGCCTCTTTCACTGGGCTGTAGCATCCCCTCCCCTGCCCAGAGCCTGACAGCAATCTATGGAGACAGCGAGCCCCTCCCTGACTGTGGACAGTGCTGCCTGAGAAACCAGTGCTTATCTGTACGAGCAAAATCCAAGTTTCAAGGGCACAGATCTGCTTTCTACCTTCTGGGACAATATGTGGCATTTAAATGAAACTCAAAAGGCTATGATTCCATTGTTTTATAACGCTCAAAACAGGCCGGTTAGAGATCCAGACATAGTTGGTAAAAACTCCTCTCAAAGGGGCTAACAAATACCATCAAGGCAGAGGTCACCTCCCCAGGGTTGGCAGCAGTGTGCGGCAGACAGGAACCCAGAGGCAGCACAAAAGTGGGTGATGCTTGGCTTTGCAAGATGCATGCTCAGTCCTGAGGCTTTTGCAGTTAGTAGGCTCGACAACTGCTGTAAATAATACACATATTCTATGCCCCAAATACTTTACAATAAAATCTAAACGAAGTATATACAGGTTGCTCTGGAGTTGGCAATCCAGCTAGAACTGCATCTGCCCTGGGGAAATTTTGTCAGGGCAGGTAGGCAACAGCACACGTGTGGGACACCCTTTGGGATAGCTGAGCATGTGAAGCTCCAAACATGACCCCTGAATCATCATGCACAGAGACCTCGTGAGGGCGTGCGACTCAGGCATCTCATGAATGTTCCCTTCCTCCAGCTCTTTGCAAATTCCCACCCTTGCAAACACGCACCCACCATTCTATTTCTCCCAGGCTCTTGCTCCTGCTAGATCAGAACAGATACAGAAGCCAAAAGATGGTCCCCATTCCAGCTGTACAAAGAAGGGCCAGAAAACTCTCAAGGCAGAGGGCTTCCTGCTAAGGGGGCTGTACAATGCAAGTGGGACCTTAACACCAAGTGGAAGCGTCCAACTCCCTCTCCCAACTGCGTTCCCCAGATCCCCAGGTGTGGAGAATGCACAGACCTGGCTGAACACTGAAAACACAGGCCCCAGTCTGCATTCACATGGAAACACAAAGCAGGTATGCTGCGCTGTGAGTACGGGTCTGCCACGAAAGAGGAAACGGGCAGTCACTGTATTTTGCAATGCAGCAATCTTGCTCCTCCCTAGATACAGGCGCATGAGCCAAGAGAGGTTCCTGGCTCCCCCCAGTCAAGACAGATACAGCCTTGAATATATATGATTTTTCTTTGTCCATTTTCCAGCTCTCAATAAAGCTGGAACAACAATAAATAAAGGCCTGAACAACCTTCCTTGGGAAAGAGGTAGCTGAAATCAGAAAACAAGAGAGTGGAAGGATTTTCCTAGGGAGAGGCAAGGACCCAGAAATAAGCAGCGCCCAAGCCACAGCGACATCATTAGTTATCTCCTGAGATGAAGACCAAATAACAGGGATTCAGAACATTCTTTTACAATGCACTCAAAGCAGGAGATGAAAACTGATAAAATTAGATAATGATTGCTTCGCAACAAGAATTTGCTCAGACAGCAGTTGTGTGCTTCCTCCACATCTGCCCTGTGAGTAGGGAGGATCAGGGCAGAGTCAGAACACTTTGCTGATCTCCAAGGGTGGATGATGAGCCCATCTCTCATACATTCACAACCAGGAGTTTAAAAACCAAAATCCAATTTAAAACAATGACCTTCTTGAGGGTAAGAAGGATATATCCAGAAAGAGACACACAGCAAGGAAGGTAGATTGCTAGCAGCTGCCACTGTTGCCTGCTGCGGAGGACGCTTCCTCCTACCAGAGCCAATACCAGCAGTGGGATTAAGGTGGAGGGGATCACTCTGCAGTGAGGCCTTGGCTTACGCACCGGAAGGTGCAGCTTAGCACCCGTTAAGAGTTGACTTGCATCTTTCACAAAAGACATGTGTGAGTCCTACCCTACTAGTAACTCAGAACGGGTCCTCATTTGACAATAAGGTCTTTACAGAGAAAACCAAATTAAAATTAGCTCACTAGAGTGGGAGCTAGTCAAATATTACCAGTGTCCTTAGAAGGCGGGGATATTTGGATAGAGAGACTGATACCCATATTAAGTAGTAGCTAGAAATGAGCAGTGAAACACATGGCAAGGTCACGGGTTGACCTTACTCTTAAAAGTTTTCTTTAAGTTACTGCTAAGGTAAATAATTTATGGCAGGTAACCTATAGAAAAACATTGATATACCAACTATGAGGATAAGCAAACAGAAGTAAAAGAGATAATGCTGGAGTCAGGGAGAGAAGAACTCAAGAAAGGAGGATTTTGAGGACTAAAATCCTTAAAAGGATCCATAAAGGTCAAGATAAAACTAGGAGTCATGATCCCCAGTGTCTCTTACAAGCTCAGAAGGGGGGGTCCATCCTTTAATGACCCAAGTATAGCAAAGTAACCTCTGACTGGCTATTGAATCCAATGTCCACATTAACATAGGATTGACTTGTAGACGTATCTTCCCTGCCTCATCCCCTGAATGGAATATTGTCTGGGAAGGACCAACTGAGGTGAAATCTCCATCACCTGATGTGAAGGAGGAATCAAACACCTGATTGCAAAAAGTGCAGAAGGTGGAGCCTGGTTTTCAAGGCAAACATCCAACTAATAAATTAGGAGACAGCAATGTCTCTTCTGCCATTCTCCGTTTGAGATGGTCCACTGTCTCGAGAGTGCTCTGTGTTTAAGCCTTACTTTGTTTTTACTTTATTTCCACCTCGCTTGCACTTACTGTCACTTATAATAATAAAGTTCTCTTGCCTGATGTTTAGTGTCTGACTTTAAATTTTCTTTCATCAGGACACAAGAACCGAGGTTTGGAGTTTCAGCTCCCCACTCTCCTGTGGCACCCAGAGAGGGAAGATGCTGTGAAGAGATACAGGGAGACAGCCTTCTATAAACTAAGGGACTCCTGAGGCCACCAGGAGCAGAGAGAGAAGCAGCAAAGAGATTCTCCCTCAACCTTCTCAGAAGGAACCAACCAGATTCAGATCTCTGATTTCAGACTTCCAGCCTCCAGGACTATGAGGCAATAAATCTCTGTTGTTTACACCATCCAGTTTGTGGTACTTCGTTATTACAGCCCTAGCAAACCAATATACTTTCTATCCAGATTTTTAAAAAGATAGACTTGAAGGAATGGAAATGCTTTGTCTTAGGCTTATAAAACCATAGATCTTTGTGCAAAATGGCTCAGGTCTCTGGAAACAAAAAACAAAAACAAAAAACAACCCAAAAAACCCTGCTACAGCACTCTTAGGACTGGAGGTGTTTGGACATAAGACACTTGGCGAAGTCATATCAGCTGTCACTCATGCCTAGAAAGGAGGAGATATGAGATATCCAAGCATTTCTGTTGATTTTATGATCAGTTAAATTAATAATTAGTACTAACTCTTTAAAGGAGGATGATTGAGAAAATGAGAAATTAGGTCTTTGAAGCAGGCACTGACACCCATACACACATAATAAACACGGATACAAATTTGAAGATATCCTTGAAGCTTCCAGACCTTTGACCTGTTAGAACAAAAGCACCCTACCAAACCATCACAGCAGCAAAGAAAGGAGAAAGCCAAAGATTGCATGAATGTGCAGAAATATTCAAAATGTTGACCTACTTAAAAATAAAGGCACTAGCTGATTTCCCAACCAATCTCTGCTTCCATTTTGTGTAACACACCAATACATCAGAATGAGTGAAAGTTTTCCTGCAAATGGCCAGTAAATCTTTCTCTTCTATGATTTGTAAAGCAAAACTAATAACTTCTCTCTGGTTCGTTGCTCACGCAGGTCTCGATTGGGAACATTTCTCCATCGCACCACTCTTCACTTTGCCTTGCCTGCTTTGGGTATTCTTTTTTAACGTTTTATTTAAATTGCTTTCTCCACTGTATTTCATCAACCTATCATCTATTTTTAAACCAGACTGTTGACAGTTCGCAGTTGACAGTTTTGTTCACAGTTGATGAATTCCGATTTGTTTTTATTCAGCCAAAATCATGTCACAGTATGGGTCGGGGGGCGGGGGAAGTAATTCCCAGTTTTGCTGGCTTTACTCGTCAGATGTGAAGTGAGAGGAAACTGATTGGAGGACTCATATGTCCCCTTCTATTCTCCTCTCTCATCTCTGGCCACATAGATTTCCTTGCTATTTCTCAAGTGTAGTCACAACCTTCTACCTCAGGGCCTTTGCGCTTCCCTTTGCTTGGACCAACCCCTCCCCGAGACCACTGCACAGATCACTTTATTCTGTTCTCTGCTCAAATGTTGTATTGCCAGAAGACTTCCTGGATCGCCCTGTATAAAACACCAGCCTCCTCCCCACTCTTCTTTCTTTCCATAGCCTTCTTTAGCACCTACCATATCAACTTCATTGGAATAGGGCTTTGTGCTACTTGTTTGGCGCCTGAAACAGGGTTAAACCCAGCAGGTGTTTTGCTGAATGTCAGAAGG
>PVKS010004425.1:0-93482 GCA_004027875.1 Aplodontia rufa | reverse complement strand
GGTTTCCTGTTTTCCCTGCTTAAAGGCTCAACTCAGAAGTCAGTTCTCTGGGACAAACTCCCAGGGACAGGGACTGTCCCTCATCACTGGGCAGTCTTTAGTACCTGCTGCTCTGAGGCTTTACCCATGTGTTCAGTATCTGGACCATGAGCAGTGGCAGGTGGCCCGCAGAGCAGTGGTGTGGGGTACTTGCTCTGTCTCCTTCCAGCCTCCTGGAAGGGGTGGGAATGAGATGCCCCACAGAATGATCAATACACAGAATCAGGGTCAAACCTGCGCAGGGCGCACAGTGGGAACGCTAGCTGTCCTTGCTAGGTGCACACTGAGTGGGTGCATTTCCTTAAGGGTCACAGTGAGAAGTCAGCTTATGAATCCCAGGGTCCAGCAGGGCAGAGTGGTGCGAAGCAACACATAAAAAATCAAGAGCGCCAACGGCCCACTGCTGCCCATCACCTGGTGTTTGTTTTCATTTCTTTTTCTTTCTTTTTTTGCACTGTGAACTAAACTAACTTTGCTATCCAGGCTGCCTCCAGGGACCATGGAAGGATGTGATCAGACAGCCAATACGTCCATCAGGACGGGACGTGGAGATACCCTGGGCTGGCTTGGAGGACAGACTGCAGAGGAGAGTCTAGAGGCCAAGAGGCCAGAAGGGAGGTTGTGACAACAGCTCAGGGGCCAGGAGGCTTTTTCCAGAGGGAGGGTGGTGGAGTGCAGAGGTCAAGGTCCCAAGTCTGTGGGGACTCCTCACACCTGCAGGGGCGTGGCAGCTGCAAGGACCACAGGGATTTGAGACTCAAGGTTCCAGGGAGGCGGCTGGTGTGGGTGTGCAGCATCCATCCTAGTTCTCATTCTGGATTTTAGTGCCCGTCCGTGTCCCTTAGCTTATGGGGGCTTCAGGCAACTATAGGGGAGGGCTGGACAGTCACATGAGGAGGAAATTGAGGCCCAAGAGAAACAAGGACTTGATCAAGCACAGGGTGAGTTGAGAGCACAGCTTGTGTAATTTCTCATCACAGTCAATGAAAAATGTCACTTCGGCATCCCCAGCACTCCGCGCAGCACTCTGAAAAGCGTTTGCAAATACTGAATG
Organism: Aplodontia rufa; assembly: GCA_004027875.1. NCBI lineage: Eukaryota > Metazoa > Chordata > Mammalia > Rodentia > Aplodontiidae > Aplodontia > Aplodontia rufa. Next base: position 92,389 of record PVKS010004425.1, on the reverse strand, counting down.
CATGGATCAATGGATCAATGGATGGCTGGGTGGATGGATGGATGGACAGGTGGGCGAATGGTGGGGTCAGCTCCGTAGACCCGCCTACAGGGGGAGAGGCGTGGTCTATGGGAAGAGAAGCTACAAGGACACATACTGAGCAACTCCTCCTGCCCGTGTTCTACCAACACCCTTTCCTGGACTGCTCTCTACAGCTGAAGCTGGGACCAGGCGCTGCCTCTCCCACAATGAGCTTCCTCAGTATCACTCAGCTCCTGGGCCTGGTGTCCCTTGATATTCTCCTTTGCTTTATCTAAATCTCATTTTCCCCCTGTGCAAGCTTCCTCTTTCTTTTAACAGCCCAGTAGATTCTGCTTCCTTCTCCATTCCCCTCTCATGGACCCAGCACCCTCGCTAGCCCCCTGTTGTTTCTTTCACCCGACTCCACATTGAAATGGGCAACCAGCATCCTCTTTCTACAGCACAGATCTGCTTAGGTATCCCTACCCTTTTGTCTAACCCTTGTATCTTTCCCTGAGATGCACTCATGGTCTGGCCTTCAAGGACCCCTTCCCCACTCTGATGTCATCTTTTCCCACTGAGCAAACCTTTGGTTAGAGCAGGTGTGCAGTAGGTCTCAATAAATGCTAACAGAACTGGGTTTCTCCTTTAGTGCCACAACAGTGCCATTGGGTGGCGGATGGGCAGCTGGTTACATGAGTGCCATCCTGCAGGGGTAAGTTAGGAGGTTGGGCACGAATCTGAGGCCCAACTCAGCCACGACTCCTAAGCGGCAGAGTTGGGCCTCCAACTAAAGCCTCCAGATTAGAAGGATAATACAGTTGAAGAGACGGAGCCTAGTTGGAGTGAGGGCCCTCTGTCCATGTCCCAGCTGAGTGGCCCTTGACAAGAGACCTTTACCAGGATCCTGTCTACACAGAGTTGAAACGTTCTACTTTAGGGAGCCCTTGGAGGTATTAAATGAGACATCATTTAGAAAGTGCTTCTGACCCCAGCCAGACCACCCACACCACGGCAGACCCCCTACTGCTGTTCACAGGACACCCTCCCAAAGCCCTTCCTGTGCACAAAGGCTTTTACCTGTCTGTGGCTCCCTGGGGCATGGTGACTTCTGTCCCACTCCACACCTGCAGCCTCAGGGGCTTTTCTTCCTGCCACCTAGGTCCTCGGCTCTGGCTCCTTGACAGCTGAGAGCTGCTCAGCCTCAGGGAAGCCTCCCGGGAGCTGTGGCCACCAGGCCTGCAGCGGAAGAGCTGCTGGTAAGCCATGCGGAAGTCTCTGTTCAGCGCAGCGTACAGGATAGGGTTCAGGGCTGAGTTGGCATAGCCCAGCCACAGCACGATGGCTTCGAACACCTCATTGACGGCATCATCTCCTTTCAGCCCACGGTACACGAACACCGTGAAGTACGGAAACCAGCAGATGATGAAGGCGCCCATCACGGCGGCCAGTGCCACTGTGGCTTTGTGCTCTCTGATGGTGGCCGCCCTCCAGGAGCTCATGTGGTTGATCCTGCGGGCCTGCTCCCGGGCAATCTTGAAGATGCGGTAGTAGGTGATGCACATGATCAGCAGGGGCAGATAGAAGGTGACCAGCCCGTCCACCAGGCCGTACACCTCATTCACCTGGACTTTGCACCTGCGGGCAGTGTCATTGCCCTTGTTGTCTGTGTCCCTGCTGTTCCAGCCCAGATGAATAGACAGGAAGGACAGGGTGATGGAGATGACCCAGATGAAGACCAGAGAGATGGCCACTCGAACTGGGGTGACCAGCACTGGGTAGCGCAGCGGGTCAGTGACAGCACAGTAGCGGTCCAGGCTGATCATGAAGAGGTTGAGGATGGAGGCTGTGCAGAGCATCACGTCCAGGCTGGTGTAGATGTCACAGAAGACCTTGCCGAAGCCCCACCTGCAGGACAGCTGGTAGATGGCAGAGAAAGGCAGCACCAGGAGGCCGAGCAGCAGGTCCGTGACTGCCAAGGATGCGATGAAGCAGTTGGTGAGACTGCGGAGTCGGCGGTTCAAGCCCACGGCCAGGCAGACGACCACATTGCCAGCGACGGTGATGAGAATGAGGACCCCGAGCACCACGCTGGTGGCGACCTTGAAAACAGTGGAGTCCAGGCAACAGGAGGGGGCTGTGCTGTTGAGCGCCATCCTGGGTCCCTGCCCCTTGTCTTCCAGCTCCAGCCGCTGGCTCTGGACTCCCAACAGCCCAAAGACAGTGTCCACGTGTGCGGAAGCTTCGGTGACCAGCCCAGTGCCGATTTTCTATAACTAAATGGCGCGGTCCCTAGGAAGGTGTAGGGCATGGGTGTGAACGAGGCAGAGGTGAGGGAGAAGCAGGGTGGTGGTTCAAGCTCCAGTCCTCAGACAGTCCCAGGCTGGGGTAGCTCTCTGCTCTCCAGGCTCTGCGTGCGCAGGGAGGCATGAGAGTGTGGTGCTGGAGGTGGCTTTGTTTTTAAGTGGGAGGGATGATACACAGATGCAGCTGAATCCTTCTCCATAGCTGGCACCTGCTCCCAGCCACGTTAGAGGGCAGGGACTGATGGTCTCTCTCTCCGGGGTCACTGGAGCAGGAGCTAAAAAAGCAAAGGTTGAGCACTTTGAAAAGAGACTAGGAGCATTAGCGGATTCAAGACGAGTTCTCTAGCCCTGCATCCCCTGGCAAGATGTGGCGTGAGGGGCCACTCTGGGTGCCTCTCCTTGCAGACTGGGGCAATCAGGATACAGGGGCAGGGGAGGAGCAGGATGCATGGGACTGGAGCATGTGTTCTATGAGGAGCTGTGGGAAGGAGCATTTAAACAGAAGCAGGAAGACCTGGACACAGGCTCTCAGTTCCACGAGAAGAGGGACTGTATCTGTTCCCCAGTGGTTCCAGGTTCCTGAGTCCACAGGCAGGCATTAAGCAGCTGATGAATAAATGATAAAATGGATGAATGAATAAACAGATTCAATGAGTTTGCTCTTAACAAGTGTGAGAACAACACCGGGTGCTGTTATTTCTATGAAACCTCATCACCCTCTAGCCAAGGGCCGAGGCTGCAGGAAAAGGGCCACAAGGACTCAACTGTGCCCCTGGGGTGCAAAGCAGCTCTGCTTGACCCTGGGCAGTGAGCACGGCAGTGCTCCAGTGGAACCTCACGGAGGACACGGACGAGGGCGTTGCACGGGTTGCAGAATCTCAGAGCCTTTTCCAATGATTTAAAATTCTGAAAGCCTTCCTTCCCTCCCTCCCTCCTGCAAGGACCCCTTCAATAAAACAGCTGCACATACAGTGCCTTGTGGTTAAACGAGAGTCCCTGGTCACCGGGTAATCTTCACGACCCTCTTCTAGTGGTGTCCTCTGTGCTCCTGGCTGATGAGAAACAAGCTCAGGCCACGCTGACTCCTGGGCCCTTTCACACAAGCTCATCCTGGTCTTTCAGAGGAGCTGGTGGGTGAGAGTGGACAGAAATGGAGTGGCCAGCGGAAGCCCTCCCAGAAGCAAGCTGGTCTCTGGGGACAGGAGCTGGCCTTCCCCAGCCTGCTGCCTGGAGCGGCTCTGCAGCTGGAAGCGAGAAGCACCATTTAATCAGGGGGACTGAGAACCCTGGGGTCGCGGTTGCTGATCACTTTCTGCTGCCCTGCTCAGTCACCCAGCCCTGTGAGCTGGGCCTCTGGTGTCAGTTTTAGGGGATCCTTTCCATACAAAAGTGGCTGAACAGCATGAGTCTCACAGCCACACTTAATTAACGTGGAGGGAATAGCAATAGGATATGTTTTTTTTTTTTTTTTTTTTTTTAAGAGAGAAAGAACTTTATTTAGTTTTTCACATGGCCTTAGTTGCGCCAACACTCAGTTGTGTACATGGTGCTGGGGTTTGAACCCGGGTCCTCGTGCTCGCCAGGCAAGCGCGGAAACCGCTGAGCCACCGCTCCGCCACCAGGATATGGTTTTTGAGAATTGCCATTTCTGATAAAAGTTTTCTGAGTCTCGTTAACAGCTGGTATGGCCACGTTGGCACAGGGTTGACATTTCATTCGTTTGAGAGAAGCAGCCTCTCGACAGAATTAGAAATCCTCCTTCCCCTTCCTCTCTCCTCCTGCTTTCCTCTCTCCCTCCCTTCCTTCTTCTTTCCCTCCTCTCCCCTCCCTCCATTCTTCTCCACAAACACTTCATGGAGAATCTCACACCGTGTGGGGTGCTTGGGGTGCTGGGCTGCTGTGGTCAACAGCTGTGACTTGTCCTTCATGGAGTTTTCAAAGGAGCTGCTCCTGCACTATCGCTGTTTACAGCCCAGCTCCCTGCAGTCTGGAGGCCTCCGGTGCAGGCGGAACTCATTCCATCCAGTACCCTAGGGGGCTATGTTGCTGACTTGCACAATTTCAACTGCTCCCTCTTGTCCACAAGAAAGAAATGTCATTGTCACCTTTGCAGCTAGTATAAAAGACATTCCCCAACTCTCCCTCAGACTTCCCCAGTGATGGCATGCTCACTGCAGTGAAGTGAGGCAGAGGGCAGAGCTGGCTTTGGGGCCATGACAAACTCAAGCCCTCATGTCTACCAGGTGACAGGTGCTGACCACCTGGTGTGGTAGGGATGCCCATGCTTTGTACACCTCTGCAGTAGACGGCAGGACCCTGTCCACACACACCTACACGTTACTCCACGTCCTTTCCTTGGCTTCTCTTTAAGTCCTGATGCATCATGGGTGTCCCTCTGGGTCACGTGGACTTAGCCCACTCTTTTAGGAGCCAGCCCATGGCAGTAAAAGATATCACCAAAGTTACCTGGACAAGGACATCTGTGTTGGCAGGTTTGCAAGAGTCACGAAAGGAAAACGACAGGAGCTCCCATCAGGGAGGGGAGGATGCATGGTTCAATTACGCATATGAAACATCACTGAATTCTCACAATAGCCTCATAGAGGGAAGCCACTGAGCCCATTTAACCTTGAGGACAGCAAGACTCAAGGAGACCGAGTGATGTCACACTCCTTATCAGCAGCATAGCCTGGGCTCAAACGCAGGACTCAGGTTTGGAGAGTGTCTGCCAAAGGCCATGCATGGGAAGCGGGGCCTCCAGTCAGCAAGGTGCTATTGAGGAGGTGCAACCTTCAATGGGTGTGGCCCAGTGGGAGGAGCTAGGTCCCAGGGTGTGACCTTGAAGGGGATACTGGAACGCCCCTTCCTGTCACTCTCTCTCTCTCTGCTTTCCAGCCAGCGTGAAGTGAGCAGCTCCTCTGCCACTGCCCCATGCTCCTGCTACAATGTAGCCTCCACAGGCCCTAGCAGCAGGGCCTATCCACTGAGGACTCAACCCTCTGCAACTGTGCGCCAAAACAAACCCCTCCTCCCCTCAGGCTGACTAGCTCAGGTATTTTGTCACAGTCACAGAAAGCTGTCTAACACTCTCAGTTCAGATGTCTTTGACCTATTTTAAATGCCTGTTCTTTGAGCAGACTTCAAACTGTCTTTCCAACTGTATCTCACCAAACACTCCTGCCCCGTCCCCAACTTCACCTTTAAGGCCACTGAACATCCCCCAAGCACAGCAGGACTCGGCTCTCTCCTTCATCTGCCTTGGCTGTCTCCACCCCTGGGGTCCACCCTGCCTGTGCTCTCTTCAGCTTTTCACCTTCCACGGCCCAGCATAGGTCACTTGCGTCCTGGAGCCTGGAGGCAGGAGCAACGTCCCCTGCACTTTGTGCTGACGTAGTTGTGGAGCACTTGCGTCTTTGTACTGTCAACATGGCTTTGTATTGTCCCCCACTGGAGAGGGGACCACCCAGGGCAGGGCCTGGATCTTTCCCACGTTGCTCCAGCCACCGCTCCTTCCCTCCCTCCTTCTCTTGTCTACATAACAGGAGGAGTGTTAGGGTACAGCCGCGTGTGTATGTGTGCCCATGTGCCCGCTCATTTCCTACCTCGGGATCCTATGGTGCGCTCACCTTGGGGCCCAGCAGGCCTGGGGCGTGTGTCTGAGTGGACAGCTGACAGTGGGCCTACATCCTGCAGCATTTTATATTGAATGCTTCCAGCACTCACAGGAAAGTGACAGAGATAACCCAGTGTGCATGACATCTCACCCTCCTGTCCCACAGATTCAATGGTCTCCTCTGCTGTCTAACATGTGTAAATGTGGAAAAGCTCTCACTCCATCCAGCCACTTCCTGCCTGCCCCCGGGGTGCCTGTGGTGGGTGCGGTTCTAGGTTTCACTACTTCCCCTCAGGTCCTCTCATCCTGCCTTAGCGACCTCAGGAAAGGCACCTTTTGTAGAGTTCCCTTACCAGCAGGGCCTCCTGCCTACTACTGGTGAGGGAGGCTTCTGGTCTCTGTAACCCTGGCAGAGAGGCTGTGGCTCTCTGCGTGCGTCTCATCTGGGGTGGCCTCCATGAGCCATGCTCAGGGCATCATGGCAAGGCCTTCGTGCCGTGCAGCCTGCAGGTGGGACCGGAGCCTGCCTAGCCATACTGTCTGTGTGGGGAAGTCTGCTGGAGACTCTCCAACCTGGCCTGGCTTATCCTTGGCCTGGCACATGGTGGCCTGGCCTTGCTCCTGTCCACAGGGTTGGGGTGCTTTTGGTGCCTGAGTCACTTCCAGAAACAGCTGCAGTGGCCTAACTCCTCCTGGTCCTCCACCTTTGTGTCCGCCATCTGGAGCACACTCCTCTGTCAACCTGGTCTCCAGGTGCCTCCTCCAGGGTCTTCAGAGGGGGCTTTCATCCCTCTCACAGCCCTTGCCCACCCCACAGGGGCTGACGCTCCTGGAGTGAGCAGGAAGGGGTTTGGCAGAACCCTGGGTTTCTATGGCCTCTGGGGACTCTCCCTGCAGTGGGGTCCTTGGCGAGTCACCATTACCTGGGAGTGGTATGGAAGACCCCTTTCCTCTCCTACCCTGCCTGGCAGTGAGAAGTATGGAGGCCTGGAGAAGCAGGGACAGCCAGGTGTGCCTGATGCTCCACTCCCTCACCATCCTCCCCTGGAGATCCCAGGAGAAGGCTGCTGAAGTCCCTTCTTCACCTAGAGGGCAGGAGCAGCCAGGACAGCGAGCAGAGGGGGCTGGGCACTCTCCCTTTGCCACCTGCTCAGACCCAGTCCAGAGCAGCCTCTTCTTCAGGGGGAAGTGGAGCTGAGTTTGCCTTCTTGTGGTTTAAGTGCTCAGTCCCCCGGCTCCACCACTCAGGGAAGTGGCACCCTGCATGAGCAGCTGATGGTGGGAGACTTGGTTAGGGCAGAGCTGATGGGCTCCTCCCTGGGCCTCAAATTTCCAGGTAGTAACTTACAACAGGAGTGGATGGGGTCCACTGAGTACACCTCCGTAACCCTGTGAAGCAGAGGGTCTGACCCTTATCCACACTGGACAGGCCCGAGTTCTAGTCCCTGCACTCTGGACCTTGGCTGGCCAGGTGTCCAGATGATCTCTCCTCATACACTTGCTGGCTATGAACTTGAAGACACAAAGGAGGAAGCCCTCAGGGTCTGGTGCATGGCACACTCTCTCCAAACATGTCTTCTTTAGTGTCCAATGCCGTGTGGCCAGACATGTACCGAGCTCCACCATGCAGATGCTGGGCTGGGGGCAAGAGTGCAACAGTGAGCTTCTGCTGCAGGGGTGGGGGCACAGGCAGGTGAGCCACCACGGGGCTGCTCATTCATCTGCAGTGGAGCTGAGATACTAGCAGGTGAGAGCAGGGAGCCACGTGGGTATGTAATGGGGGAGACTGGCTGGTCCCTGGGGAGCTGACTTGAGTGGAGGTTCATCCACAGGGGGTGAGGTACCTGACAGAAATGGTCCCAGACAGGCAGGGGGAGGGGACAGCCCTGTGGGAGCTCACGGGGGAGATGCTGAGTTCCCCAGTACAGTGGTGTCCCTGGAAGGCAGGAGGGGCACTCCCAGAGTCCATCAGGAGCTGGGTGTATTCCCTGTGGTAATCCTGAGCCAGCACCATGACTTCATCATCCCTGCAGTGAGGGCTGAAGTCACTGGGTCCCTGGAAGGCAGATCTGCATCGTTGTAGGCCACACATCCTCAGAGCTTTCCCACTGCACCTGACTCAGTGACATAAGGAACAGTGGGACTCCTCACCCAGCCAGGCTCTCCTGGCAGCATTGCCATGGGGAACAGAATGGACAGAATGGATAGTAGTGGACTGCAGGACATGGTCCAAAGGCTGACGGGACCGTCTGGGCCCAGGTGGGGAGAATCCAAGTACCCAAGCATGAGTCAGTGAGGGCGAAAGCATGCGTGTGTCCAGGCAGCCACACACCTGGGGGCTGGGGAGTGAAGGGCGCATGTGTGGTGGCATTCAGAGGGGTGGTGGCAGGACAGGGGCAGCAGGAAGACCTCTTGTCACCACATTCCTTTTGACAATTTTCTAATCTTTTAAGCCTGTGTCAGTGGCTTTTCCTCAAAACCTAAGAGCCACACGGCTGGCCAGGAGAAGGGACGGGCAGGTGTGCAGGGAAGAGAGAACGGAGTGGAAGGAACGGAAGCCGGGTGCCCAGGCCGTGCTTAGGAACGGATGTAACCACATGGTTGGAAGGGGCTCCAGCTGGGCTGGCGCTTGGTCTTCGCAGGCCAGAGTCCCTGCATAAGAGGTCTTCTGCTCGCAAGCTCACAGCTCCCGGGCCATGCCTCTCCCCTCAGTCTGTGCACGCTGCAGGCAGACTGTCCTGGTCTGATGATGCCGTGTCCCTCCAAAGCCTCCTCTTCTGTTTGGATAAAAATGGCAGTGCCTGGCCTTTGCTGAGTTCTCCTGCCAAATCTCAGGAGGAGCCCGTAGCTGGGGACAGACAGCTGGGAACCTGGACATAGGTCCAAAGGCATCAGGGGCTCCTCGGTGCCAAATCAGCCAACCGCAGACCACCCAGGGAACTGCCCATCTCTTGATCCAGCAGCTAACTCTCAGCGAGGACGGTGCTCTCAGGAACGGGCTGCGCCTGGGGCTCCCACATTGGGCCTTCTACTCTCTACCACAGCGCTGGGAGGCGAGGGATCTTAATCTCTCCCCCTTGACAGAGGCAGAACCCCAAGTTCAGAAAAGCCGAGGCACTCGCCCACAGCCTCAAGGCCAGGGGGAGGAAAGGTGAGGAACTGAACCCAGAGTCCCTGCTCTCAGCCCTGCGCATTCAGCATCCTGTGTGGATGAATGGCTGCAGGCTCAGGAACAAAGGCAGGGCTGCCCTGCATCTGCAGCACAAGACACGTCCTCCTCACAGCCACGCCCGGGGTGTTTTCCATCTCTGTGGCTGCAGACTTCTCACTCCTTCCTCTCCTCCTACGCACTGCGCTGAACATTTGGTCACAGCTCTGAAGGCAGGAAAAGCCTCCGGGGAAGGCTTAGCAAGAAAGGCCCCAGCCTCCCCGAGAGTTGTTCCCTGCCTTTCCTCTCTGGTGAGCTCCTGGGGTTTACTTCTGTCTTCAAGTGCATCCTGCTCCACACTGCAGCCCCTTGGTGGGAGCCCTTGGCATAGGCTGAAAGGTGAGCAGGTCTAAACACCATCTGGCCATGAGGGCTTCCTGCCAGGAAGGTGTGCAGCCTCCAGACCAGCGTCAGGTGGTGGGATCCATTATGGCAGGCGTACCAGCGAGAGGTGACTTGCACTAGAAGCCAGCACACCAACCACTTGTACTTGCCAGGCACCTTATAAATGACAACAGCTGTGTGCCAGAGATGATTATTGGTGACACTGAAGCTCAGAGAGGATAAGTCACTTGCCTACGGACATACAACTGGTAAAGTGAAGGCAGGGCTTCGAAGCGGGTGTGGCTCAGCCTGGGAGCACCCAGAGCCTTCCTTCAGGGCTTGGTCTTAGAATCTGCCCAGCTTGGCCACTGACCACCTGTGTGGCTGGGTCTTCCTGTGGTAATTTTCACCAGTGAGAGGCCCACCCCACACCACTTTCCTGGCCTGGCCAGTACCAATGATGGATGCAGGAACCTGTACTTGGGACAAGGGCCCTTAGTTTTCACTTTTCTGAGAAAGTGTTTATTTCCCCTACACTTTCTTTCAGGTGTGGAGAAATTCATATAACACAAAATGTACCACTTACAGAGCATAGCCCAGCAGCCTTAAGTACCTTCCCAATGCAGCATGGCCAAATCACCGCCCAAGGGAGACCACATTCCCAGTAAGCAGTCACACCCCATGCCCCCTTCCCTCCTGCAACTGGGACTGCTTTCTGCAGATTTGCCTGCTCTGCAGATGGTGGGCACGGGGTGCCCATGAAGCATGAGGTGGGGGCTGGGGCAGGATCCAGTCTCTCCTCTCCTCTGCCCCTTGCAGCCCCCAAGCACCGAATTGCTTGGGCCAAGCCCTTAGGCATAATCTTTACCTCCTATCTGTGCTTCACCTCCAGCATCCAAACTGTGGGCTCACCTGGTAGCTTCTGCCTCTGAAACTCATCCATCCATCTCTCTTTCCATCTATCTATCCCCCCTCTATCTGTCCATCCATCTATCCATCCATCCCCCTCTATATATCACCTACCTATCCATCTCTCTTTCTGTCTATCCACCTACCCCTCCTTGTATCTATCCATCCTTCCATCTCTCTCCACAGATATATCCCTATCACCTATCTGTCCATTCCCCCTCTATCCATCCATCTATATTTATCTATCCAGGGATCTCTCTACCTATCCATTCCCCTCCGTATATCTACCTACCTATCCATTTCTCTTTTCATCTATCCACCCACCCCTCCATGTATCTATCCATCCCTCCCTTATCTCTCTCCACAGATCTATCCCATCTATCCATTCCCCCTCTATCCATCCATCTCTATTTATCCATCCATCCATCCCTCTACCTACCCATCCCCCTCCATATATCTACCTATCCATTTCATTTTTCATCTATCCTTCTATATCTCTCTCCATCTATCCATCCACCCCTCCATCTCTCTCCACCAATCTATCCCTATCATCTATCTAATCATTCTTCCTCTATCCATCCATCTCTATTTATCCATCCATCCTTCTACCTACCCATCCTCTCCATATATCTACCTATTTCATTTTTCATCTATCCTTCCATATCTCTCTCCACCTATCCATCCACCGCTCCATATATCTATCCATTCCTCCTTCCATCTCTTTCCCCAGATCTAGCCCTATCATCTATCTAATCATACCCTCTCTACCCATCCATCTCTCTACCTTTCCATCCCCTCCATGTATCTACCTACCTATCCATTTCTCTTTTCATCTATCCTTCCCTCTCTCTCCATCTATCCATTCACCCCTCCATATATCTATCCATCCCTCTCTCCACCTCTCTCTCCTCAGATCTATCCTTCTCTATCTATTTATCTATCTTGGAGGTGTCTACTTCCTTCACAGTCACCACTGACCTTGTCCTAGTCTGCATTGAAGAGATGATTATTGGTCCCACTTGACAGATGGTAACACTGAGGTTCAAAGAGGGTAAGACATCCCCCCAAAAGCAGCGCAGCTTACCCACTGTCAGAACCCCCCCACTGGCCTGCATAGCACATCCCCTGCCCCCCATGACATGTGCACTGTTTCTCCACTTGTTCATGTTTGTCTCTCCCCACTGGAAAGTGTGAGCTCCATGAAGTCAGCATCTGGGATCCACACTGCCTCGCTCCCTGATGGGCACTTAGCAGGGGATCAGTGAATATTGAGCAGACCAGCGAAATGCATATTGAGGTAATCGCACAGCGCCCCTCTTATGGGGCACTTTCCATTGCCAGGCAATGTTCTAAGTATTAGATGCATCATCCCACTTAATCTGCACAACCCTATTATGCATCTGCTTTACAGATGAGGAAATTAGGCTATGGCATCAGTGACTTGGCTGAAGTCCGCCCTCAGCAGGTGCAGTGGGGCTGGAGAGGGAGTTTGTGGGCAGGGCTGCGGGGTCAGGGGCAGCTAGTCCTCCACTCTGTGGAGAGCGTCTGGATTGCTGCAGAAAAGCCCAGTCTCTGCCAGGCAGGGGCCAGGGTGCCCTGGGGCAGGAGCCAGGCTGGGAAGGATATCATACTGGGAACCTGGATTCTGAGTCGGAGTCTGTGTGACTCTCACTTGCTGGGTCATCTCCAAGTCTCCTACCCTCAGCTTCCTCAGCAGGAAAGTCAGGGGACAAGCCTAGGGTGTCTTAAAAGCGTCTACCAGCAATGACACCTGTGTGTGTGGAAGGAGGAGGACTCAGCAGGCCCCCAGTAATGAAATGGAGAGCCCTGGGGAGAAGCAAGACACAGTGGTCCCTGGTATCCATGAGCCCCTTCTACAGCATCCCAGAGAGACAGCATCCGGGCTCCCCTTGCACACCAGCACGGACAGGGAGCTTCCTTTCCTGCAAAGGATTTGCCAAGCAGCTGCAGCCATTTAAAGACATGTATAGCCCCCCCACACCCTGTCTTTTGGAAGTCATAGCCCTCTGCAATTTGCACATTCCACAGAAAGTACCACTCGTATATAGTAAGCTGCCCCTGATTAGCTGGTAGTGCTGCATTTGGGGATGTTCAACTAGACAAGGATTACTGGGAATTTTGTGGATTCCTTTTCATGTTTTAGGGGTGTGTGTGTGTGTGTGTGTGTGTGTTTGCAAGCACTTTCATAGGTCTGAGAAAAGCTGCGTGGGCTGGAAAACAAGCCCAAGTCCCTCTGACTGGCAGCTCTGCAGAGCTCCATGTGCTCCAGGTTGTCAGGTCTGCACACCAAACAGCCATCCAGTCCTGCGATGGGTGTCCCCATAGCCATCCCACCGTCCTGTCATCTACCACCACCACTGCCACCTGCAGCACTGAAATCTTCCCAAGCCTGGGCCCCAGAGCTGCCAACCAGCAGAGTCCACGTCTGCTTCCCACCCCCCCCCCAACCTCATTCCTTGAAGGTTTCACCCTTGCAGCTGGGTACATCTTGCTCTATGCAGTCCTGTTGCCAAGCCGCTCCCAAGCTGGGGCACCTTGAAGATTATCAACAGCAAACAGCCACCAGCTTGCCAGGGACATGTGCACCTAGGCATTATCTTATGCAACTGCTCCTCCCCCATCTGCTGTGGCCCCTTCATATTCATGACTGCACCTGGAGTCCTGGGGAATCTGCAGCAATCAGTACTGCCCCTCTTTGCAAATGTGGCCCAGAGAGGCCAAGCATCTCAGCAGAGCCCACACAGCTGGCTGGAGCTGAAAAGAACCCAGCACCCCATCCCTTCCAATTCTGGTATCTATCTTGTCCTGCTCCCTGTGTTTGTTTCCCAAACTCCATCTGTTCCCTTAATATATCTGTGTTTTGTGTTTTAAGTGGTAATTTTTCCTTCTAGTGGTTGAACTTATGGCAAAAGGCATTGTTTGATCAGTACATGCTCACCAGGGCCACGTACCCTCAAATAGGTCACTATGAAAATAATTACAGTTGAAGCATGACCGATACAGTTACAGTGTGCGAGGGACCACCGCCTTCGGGGCCCAGCCCGACCCTCTCTTAGGAAGGGGGCCTGGCCTGCACTCCAGTGGCGTGAAGGACACATTAGTCCTCAGCCCGCACCGTCTCTGTGCCATACGCAGGGAGTGTTAGAGGAGGAAAAGGGCATCTTCAGTGTGACTGGATGCTTGCTGACATCTGTGTCACTGCCCTCCCAGACCCACCTGGGGACCCCCAGGCTGCTCACACTGGAGCCACCGAGGAAGCCAAGCCCCCGCAGTGGAAAGCAGCCACAGTCTGGGTGAGCTCGCTGGCTTAGCAGCTCCTCACTGTGCTGCTGGGCAAATCTCTGCACCTCTCTCAGGCTGCTCTGCCTGAGGCAAATGGGCACAGCCTACAGCCTGCCGTGCTGGGTGGATGAAATGTGGGGGTGAGCGGGCACAGCTGGGCACCGTGGCGCATCGATAGATGGCTGCTCCTACCATACTGCTCTGGTCTTCTCCAGGGAGCGCCAAGTTTCAGTCCCACCTTTCCTGCCAGGGAGAGGCAAGGAGGATGCCAAGTAAACACAGGTCCCCATTTCACACCGTCGGAGCGCCAGCTGCCGCGCCAGGGTAAACCCTGCCCTTGAGCCGGCCAAGTCAGCCGGTCCTGTTAAGGCTAGAGGGCGGAGGAACAGCCCACTTCGTGGAAGGGCAAGGCCATTAAGGAATGCAGCCTGGGAGGGAATGGAGAGGAAGGGATGGTGGGGGTGGTGAAGTGGGGGGAAGGCAGGTGGCTACAAAGCCAGTGCCTGGTCCTGGACACAGAGTGCTACCAGGTCTACAGGGTGGAACAGGGAGAGGACTCTGAAGGACAGGAGGTCCCTGAGATTATAGGCAGGAAGAGCTTTTGTGAGACTCTTGCTAACCCTCCTTTGGCTCTGCTGAGACAGCCCGTGTAGTGGCCCTCAGAGCCTGGGGAGGTCAAGGCCTGGAGACCTTTCTGGTAAAATCCCAAACTTCTCTTCTACCTGAGCAGGGGCTTCTTTCACACCAGCCTTTCAGTTTCCCAGGCATCGCCCCATCTCCACCAGCCCTCTCAACAGAGGTCGGGCCCCGCTGGTAATTCATCCTCAGACTTCCTGTGTGACGCTCGGGGGCCCGTCACCAGCACCACAGATGTGGTTCTTCACTTCTCTGTTGGTCACGGCCAGGCAAGTGTAAGTTCACAGGCAGAGGGTCCAAGTCGCTTGCCCACCTTCACACACAGGGGAGCTCGGAAGCACTGCGACAGGCCCAAGAAAACTGCAGGCCAGGTCACATGACTGTCCACCTAGAAGGGACTTTCACCTTCCCAGTGTGGCTGGACTAGGGTCAGCGATAGGTGGGGTTAAGCTGCCATCTGAATCATGCAGAATCTCCAGGGGTTTCTGGTGGGCTCAAAGGGTTGGGCTCCAGGCTGGAGGCTGAATTATCAGCCTGGCTATTACAGTGTCGCAGGTACACTGCTGGTCCCACAGGACTGTGTGTGCGCGTGTGTAAGAGGTGGGGTGGGATCACGGGACCTCTGGATCATCTACCAGTGTGACTGAGGATGGGAAGTAACCCGGTGATGGCTCCCCAGCAGGAACCCCTATCCAGCATTCCAGATGAATGGCCAGACGAATCCTCTCCTTGATTACTTCCAAGGACAGGAGTTCATTCCATCTCAACAAGCTGTGTCTCCTTAGTTTTCAAATTTTTGGATGCAACAATGAAACCAGTAGCCACAGACTGATGTTAACTTGCTGAAGAGTGTTGCTGCGTTCAAACAGTGCTCATGACCTTTTAACACAGCAGCAGCATTTAATAATCAGGGAAAAATCAGGCTTTCCCGTTATAGACGACCCCCAGTTTATGAGGTTTGTCTTCAGATTTTTGACTTTATGACAGACAAAGCTGAACAAGACAAGCTCCGTGCCTGCTCTCAGAGTTACGGCCTTTAAACACCTAGACCTTGTGTGGCTCCTGATTTGAACACAGCCACAAAGTCACCTCCAGAGCATCAGGCAACTTGAATCTGGACTGGGCACTGAATTAGACTAAGGAATCAGCGTTCCCGCTGTAATTCTGCTGGCCACAGACATGGAAAGCAAGTCAGGCGCTCACCAGCTAGAAGCAAACTGGAGCTGTGGTTGTAAAGGGATCACCATCTCAGATCCGCTTGATTTCTGCTGGGCTGAGAACGAACCCAGGACTTGGCACAGGCTCTGCCTCTGAGCTCCACCCCGGCTGCTAATAGCTCAGATCTACTCTAGAACACTTGAGAACATACGCAAAAGGGCACGTGAGGTGAAAACTGATGAAAGACATTTGGCAAAAAGTGGACCGCTACTGGGTGTGTGAAGGGGACGGAAGGGCTAAGCTTCATCTTTGTTCTCCGCTATACATTCTTGTGACATCTATGATAAACAAATTTAGCAGAAGGGGTCCTGTCCTGGACGTGTCTGCATGACCTGCAATCTCTGACTGTGGCCCCTCTGCTGCCCAGTTCAGTGCTGGGGGAGCCCAGCCCTCCCTGCCCCCTGTGCTGGGGAAATCTGACTTCCGCATCTCACACCCCACTTTCTAGACTGGGGCAACCCTGCCTGTGGCCTCGCTGCCCCCTCTCATGCCGCTTTCACCTTCATACTTCAGTCAGCACAGGACTCTTGCCTGTCTGCCCTTGGAACGGCCCAGCCTCAGCTCTGCCTCCTGGACAGGTGTGGAAGGGGCACTTTCCCTGCAGAGGCCGTGAGGCCAGCCCCTGCTCTGCTACTGTCTAGTTTGAGCAAGGGTCAGTGGCTTTGCCTCCAGTCCCATGTCCCCTTCTGCCAAACGGGGATACTGATCCCAACCCAGGTGGGGTAAGAGCAAGGGTCTTCCAGAGCCAGTCACCGGGTTATGTGGGGCCCCCACTTTCTTTTCATGTTGAGCAATGGCTCAGGGTGTCTCTGCCTCAAACCTGTCCACTGGATGAATGAAAACCACAGCAGTCCCCATGTATGTCCCCTGACTGCTGGGAGGAGTCACCAGGGAATGTGTCAAGTGCCTACTACTAAGTTTATCCCGTGTCCTGCACAGGTGTGGCCCAGACAGGCGCCTGCCTTCCTCCAGCCTCTCCCTCCAGGACCTCAACCACATCCCCTGCCTCAGCTGGGCCCCAGCAGCCATGTGTCCCCACACCATACCCTGTCCTCCCAGGCCCGTCCTCAGGGGACCAAATGCTGGCTTCTCAGACACACTCAGTTAGCCCAGCTCCAAGCTCCTCTGCGTTCCTGATAAGAGCTGAAGTCGCCAAAAACTGCCACATTCAAAACCATAAGAACCACTGAGCGAATAACACCATGATGGAAATCCCATGTAGCTGTTACTACCACGGTCGGAAACTGTGAGACGATAAGGGGAAATGCGTATGTTCAGGTGAAGAAAACCTAGCAGGATTCAAATCATACATAGAAAATGACTGTAACTACGAACTCCTAGCTTGGAAACCTATGGGGGGAGAAACAACAACTAAAATTTATGCCTACATAGGTAAGAGTTTTCTCCAGTGCCGATGCCAGTGATTACTGTGTTCCTTGCACATTTCTTCATTCAAACACTTATGCATTGGGAGTTAATTCTGCAGCGACTAAAAATCAACATGCAAGGTACACAACAGTGTGCAGAATACACTCCTCTTTGGGGCAAAAATGAGAAAACATATGCACGTACGTAGAATATAAACGCGGCGATAGGAACACAGCACACCAGCCCCCTTTATCCAGCACTGCTTCCCTGCGGTCAACCACAGTCTGAAAATATGACGTGGAAACTTTGAGAAATGAACATTTCTTAAGTGTTAAATTCCCTGTTGCCTAGGTGGCAGGATGGAATCTCATCTGTGCCTCACAGAACAAGAATAACCTATTTGTCCAGCGGGTCCACACTGTATGTGCAACCCACATGTGAGTCACGCAGTAGCTATCTTTGGTTACGGGCTCTGCAATCCTTACCACTGGGCTTGTTTTCAAGCAACTCTTACTTTATTTAATAATGGTCCCAAAGCATGAGAGCAGTGATGCTGGCGATCTTATTAAATCTGCACTGTTACGATTGCTCTATCTTACTACTAATTATTGTTATCCTCTTACTGTGCCTATTTTATAAATTAAACTTCACTATTACATATATTTAGGGAAAACACAGCACACACGGGGTTCAGTATTACTGCTGGTTTCACGAGGCTCTGGACGGGGAGAACTACTGCACATCTGCTGCTTACATTATCATAAAGAAAACCTGGCAGGGTGTGCCACAACCAACTGACCTAAGTGACTTCCTTCTGCGGGGAACGAGGGTAGTGGGCAGGTGGAGCCCAGGGTGGAGTGAGCCCTTCCTCTCTGAGTCTCTGTATTATTTCTGAACCACATGAGGTCTCATCCACTTAAACTGTGGAAAGACAAACCACCATCTCATGGGGCTTTACACAAAGGCCCCATTTTTCCACATGGGCTCTGTGAGGGATGCTTCTACAAAATGAAGAGCCCCTGCGGGGGAGCTCAGGACAGAGTCCCATCACCTGGGGTCACCACTGTGCACCTGACTGACCCTGCTCGCATACACTGTGACCAAGGGGCAGTGGACTGAAGGACTTCCAAAGAGTCAGACAAGGCCCTTTAACCTGGCCCCTCTCCACAGAGCCTCTGAGATCCATGCTCCCCAGGACAGTTTGAGGACTGCAGGGCAAGGTTTCACTCTGGCCCAAGGCTGGGTACCAGGATGGAGGAAAGGACAAGGACAGCGCTGGGGTCCCAGGGTGCAGGCAGGCTGTGCATGATCTGCGTGCATCTGCACCCCTGTGTGGGGTGAAGGGCAGCATTTGGAGGGGTGGCCCCTACACAGCTGCGCTCACTGTGGCCCAGCACCCTCAGGGCCAATTTCCTAAGAGAAGCTGGAGATCTTCATATGAACTGAAATCTTCTGGCTTTAAAATAAAATGTCCTAACTTTTCAATGAAATCTCATTTTCAAATGTTGCCTTTTTTTTTTTTAATATCTTACAGGCTTTGTAAAACTCTCTACCAACTGCTGGTCTGATCTCTGCGTGCTTCTGCAGAGCCAGGTCAATTCCCAGGATTTCTCTTTCCTTTTCTAGCCACTCTCTGCAGTATCATAATTGCTTTGAGAATTTTGCTTCTGACTGATGATAAACTCATTGGCTAACTGCTTGGGGAGACTGAGCCCCTGCTTGAAAATCAGGCTGGCACATGCCCCTCTCCAACCCTGTGGGTGTGGTATGGAGAGAGCGTCTTACCATGGGCTTCCTTGTGGGCCCTGAGCACTCTGCATCTGGAAGCGAGCAGCAGCTGGGACTCCTGCTCTGGGCTCCAATAGCCAACCTATGCTGGGTGCTGATGCCCCTTCACATGCTCCCTGCCTCAGTTGACCCTCCGCTCTTCAATCACACCTCTGTTCCCTAGGTGCCCAGAAAGTCTCCTTCTTCCTTTAACTCTCCACATTGCTCTCCCCCCATCTTCTTACACGTCTAGATCCCAGCATCTGGACCACCTTCCTCTGCTGCCTCTATCCCATCTCCAGCCAGTTATAAAATGCCAGGCTCAAATGCCACCTCCCACAGCTTGGCGACTTCTCTGTGGTAGCAGGGACCCCAGGAGGCAGACCTCAGATGTTCCTCTCATTCACCAGACTTCTTCCTCGCTTGCAATCCACAGCCCCCGAGGTGGTCTGGCCTCTCAAAGCAGCTCTTCACTCTATCCCTTCTCTCCTGCTCTCCAGCAATGCTCTGCCCCCAGCCCTGCTCCACATGAAACGCAAGAGCCAGGGCACCCTGACTAGATTCCCAGGTCTCTACCCTTGCCTCTGCCCTCTCCTCCCTTGTCATGTTTGGAGAAAGGGCATTTTAGAAACTGCAAACCTGAATGCCTCTATGTGAGGCTTAGAATCCTTCTGTGGCTCCCACAGCTTCCAGGTCAAAATCCCATCTTCAACTTGGCAGTTGAGGGTTTTCCAAGATCTCTATCTAGTGGACTTTTTAATTACCTCCTCCCACTGCTGGGGGCCTAAGATAAGACCTAATGCCTGGAGCACACCTATCTCTGCACAGGCGTCTCCTCCACCTGGAAGACCTGGCTAGTCTGTCACCTGTGGCACTACCACTCACCTCCAACCCAGCCCTACAAAGCTCTGGATGGTGATTCCCCCAGGACGGTGGGCACTTGAGTCCCTGAGGTTGTCACAGGGTAAGGGGGCTGCACCCTTGCAGGGCAACACCACACGCCGGTCCTTGTCTGCCTTCCCCACTACATGAATATTCTTTGGGCAGCATCAGAGCTCGGGACTGGCTATAAGCAGGGCCTTGATACGTGTTTGCTGAATGGCTGAATGAGGCACAGACAGTTCTGATGCTCAGAGAGGGTGTGGAGGTCAGATGATGACGCTAGCAGGGGAAGTGGACAATCCTGGAGCTGGGGATGGCCCAGGTTCCAGTTTTGGCTGCAGTGGGTGTTTACAAACCTCTATGCTGTTCCTGGAGCCTGGGAACCAGGTCAAACCCACCACATCCTCTTAGAGACTGTTCCCCTGGGGCTAGCTACAATTGGCCATGCTGCCTGCTCCAATGTGTGACCAAGGCAGTGCTAGCCACTCTCCTCTCACTGTGATGACACCAGGCCTGTGCCCTTCTGGCTGTGCTGTCACGCGGCATCAAATGAGGACAGAATTGGAAAGGTCCTTTGAGGCCAGCCTGTCATGACCCCCTGTAGTTTTCAGATGAGAGTTGAGGCCCAAAGAGGGGAAGCCATTTGCCCAGGGTCACACATAAAAGAAAGGTGTAGTCATACCTGGAGACTAGCACTTCAAGACCTTATCAGGTAGGAAAAAATGATCATATGAAACTGGAGAGGATCTGAGGAGAGGCCCCTGTGAGGCTGAGCCTAGAGCCACTGTGCATAAGGTGAGCGGGGCAGAGGAAAGAGCAAGTGCAAAGGGGCTGTAGAGGGGACAAGCTGGCTGTCCTGAGGCCAGTGGATGACAGGCTCAGAGGAGGGATGCAGCCTACATCACTGGCAGCACCAATGGGGCAGGTCTTCTAGACTTCTATGGAATTCACATTTCCGTCTAAGTCAGGGAATGACACAATGAAGTTTAAAAGGTGACTCTGAATGATATCCAAAGAAGATGCTGAACAACAGCAGACCAACAACCACTGAAATGCATCAGCCCCTGGAGAAACGTAAATCAAAATCACCGGTCACCCCCACAGGTCGGCTGCCAGCCAGCAGACACGGCCAAGGGGAGGGGAGGAGGCCGCGCCCTGGAACCCCACCCTGGCTGCTAGGAAGACAAAGGGTGCAGCCACTCTGGAAGCAAGTCCAGCAGTTTCTCAAAGGGTGGAATGCCATTCCCATGTGACCCCACAGTTCTACGCCTAGGTACAAACCCAAGGAGAATGAAAGTATACATCCCCAGAAGACCTGCCTATGACATTACCCCCAACACCCCCAAAGTGAAAACCACCGTGACTTCACAGAGTGGGACGGAAGGACCCTCTCAGTGCAGCACCATCAGCCACAGGGAGTATGTAGCATCGAAGCCACAACACGGGAGCACCTCGAAACCGTCACACTGGGGGGCACAGCCAGCCACGAATCACGTGATTACACTTGTATGGACCGTCTAGAAGCAGCAAATCTACAGAGATAGATCAGTGGGAGTGGGGAGAAGGAGGGGTGACTGCCAAAGTTCACAGGAAAATACCCTGAAATCAGCTAGTAGTGATGGTCGCACAGCTGTGAAGATACTAACCCCAGTGACGTGTGCAGTTTGAACAGGCGACTACAGCAGAGTGTCTCGATAAAGACCACCCTGGTTGTCATTGGGGGCAGAGTAGAAGCAGGGAGGCAACCAAGGGCCAAAGTCACAGCACACAGAAAGCACCTAGTACGCACCTGAGGCTTCCCTGCACGCGCAGGTCCGGGGCCAGGACCCCCCTCTTCTAAGCCAGGGTTTCTGAACCTCAGCACTAGAAGTGTCTTGGACAGCATCATTCTCTGGTACACTCTATGGAATGCATAGCAGCATCCCTGGCCTCTACTAGATGCCACTCAAAAATATCTCCAGGCATTGACTGATGTCCTCTGGAAGGTGCAGCTGTCTCCGGCTGAGAACCACTGTTCTAACCTCCCTTGCTCACCTAGTGAATCCCTGCTTATCCCCGCAGAACACTTCTGATATCACCTCCGGGCAGCCACCCTGAGATCTCCCAGTGTCCTAAACACCCCAGAGCCGAGGCCTGAGGACCCTGCCCAGGCCACTCTTCAGCCAGCCACTCTCCATCCACCCAACTGTTAGCACCTTAGGGACCTCTGGGCCCCAGCACCCAGCACAAAGCCTTCAACTGCACAAAAACCTTTCCTCTGTAGCCTTTGGGACCCCAAGAAGAGGTCTGAAGGGTGAGGAGGAAGACACTAAGCAAAGGAGGGCACTGTGGGCAGAGAAGCTGCGTGATGGACTCAGAGGCCCTCAGACAGTGGGCACCCCATTCCCAGAACCAGCCAGTGCCTCACTCAGGCAGGCGCCCAGCAAGACCTCAGCACCAGCAGCAGACAGGTCTGTGTCTGCTAATCATCAACGCACAGCCTCACTGCATCCAAAAGCAAAGCCCAGGCACAAACCACTCCGAACCCTAACACCCACAGGCAAACACCGTTAACCTTTAGCAGGTTTCCTTCCCCGTCTCTTGTCTAAGCTCTTGCCACAAATTTGGGACTGAGCCCAGTATATGCCAATGCATGAGCATGTCCCCATGGTTAAAACTCTCCAGCTTCAGCAGCCACATGGCTGTCCCTGTTGTTGGGTGTTATGGACATTCTCTGGTTGTTGATGAAAATCCTGGCAACTCAAAGAGCCTTTGTTCCTATCCCCATCACTTTATCCGGATGCACTATTCTTTCAAAACATTTTTGGCAAAGGCTCCCTGGCTTGCCAAGACACCCTTTCCCCCATCATCAGGGATATCTCTCCCAAGAATGAGCTAAATCCGTGGGATTGGACGTTAATCCTGCTTTTCCTTCTTTGGGGCGTTGGTGGAGAAGGACCACAGCTGGTCCTGCTTTCCCCATGGACTCGTCGGCTGGGACAGTCAGTCCTTAGTCATCAGCCTACGATACAAAGCAGAATGGGCCTGCCAGTAATCCCAGGAAAACCAGTCCAGGCTAATGGAGCCCATGCTACCTGGGACAAGGTGGAGAATGGAAAGACATTGCTGGGACAGGGTGGGCCGGCCTGACATCTGCATCCTATGTGGTACTGAGTAGTGATCGTCCTTCCTTCCAGACCACTACAGAATGTGCTTAGCAGAAGCCCCTGAGCCCCATTTCCACCCTTCAGACTCAGCTTCAGTGATTACATAGCAGCTCTCCCTATCACACATGCAAAAGGACCAACACTGACCAGGCACACGCCAGGGGCCAGCCCCTGTGCTATGCATTTCACATAGCTCGATTTTGAGGCCAGCTGGTACCATCAGAAGCGCCCTGGAGGCAGGCAGACCAGGGTCTAACCCCACAAATCGCACGCTCTACCAGCAAAAGCATGCGGAAATCACTTACCTCTGTGAACCTGTTTCCTCCTCTGTAAGTTGGGGTTCAATGTCACTGGTTTTCCAGGGTTGCTGTGATGATTATAGCTAATACTATGCACATAATGTGCCTAGTGCCAGGCTGCACAAAGCAGGTGCTCCAGAAAAGTTATTTCTTCATTATTTCCAATTCTCCTTCCACCCCAGAATCAGAGATGTCAAGAGGGGTAATGTATTCAGTTGCCCTGGATAAACTCCAGGGATGGGGAACTCATTAGTAGGCAGGAATTCATAACTTCCTCTTAGAAATAAGAAAACTGAGACTTGACAAAAACGTCATCTGGGGGATGTCACGTCTTAGAGAAGAACCAGCCTCAGGATGTGCCTGGGTTGAGAAGTGAGGTCCTGGGACCCCAGTTCTCTGGCCCTGCTTCAGGCTTAGCAGGCTGCCACCCAGCTCTCCTGCTTGTTCATTCCTGGCAAAGGAGAAGGGAGGGGACCTGGTGCATACAAATGAGTTCCCTGGAGACAACCAGTGAAGACTCTGGGGCCACTTAAGATGAGTGACAGCTGCCACTGGGGGACAGCAGCTTACAAGCACTCTCCAGCCCCACTTCTGTACCCACACAGCCACCTCAAATGGAGCAGTATTGTGGACCTTGTCACTGGACAGGAAACTGAGGTTCACAAGCTCAAGGTCATTGGGATACTCAAGAGGCCAAAGAGGGATTCGGAGCTGAAGGCACTTGCCCTGCTCATCGGGGAATCCTTCTCCAGATGCCCCGGGAAGGAGTCCCGCCCTGCTGAACTCTGTCCCTCTGGCAGCCAGGCATTGGCAAATCACCTGGGAGGACCAAGGTGATATAGTTGATATAGTTCCTGAGAAACTAGAGGTCCCCTCCCCGCCAGTCTGGGGCCCTCAGTTGGCATTTCTGGAGTAGAGTTGCTCCATCTCAGACAGACACATGGCCCCAGGAAAAAGCCACCCACAGCACAGGGACAAAAGAGAGATTGTCTCCAGGTAAGCGGTCTTTCCAAATCTACCCCTATGGGAGAAGCGGCAGCGCAGAGCTGACCCCTCACCCCTTGCTGTGCGGCGATCAGAGGTTGCGCCCCTCGCTTGCGACGCCCGAGTGGGATTGCCAGGATCCCCGAGGCTCACAGAAGGAAACTGAGGCTCGCGGGCGGAGACGCTAATCCAAGGTCAGGCACCGCCTGCGGGCGGCGCGGCTGGACCTCCAACTGGGGACCCAGGAGCAGTAGCCCTAGACGGTTCGAGCGCCCACCCCGCCCACCTCGACCATCCGTGAGCCCAGCCCGCGGGCAGCGGTCGCCGCCTTACCTGGGGCTGCCGCGGGGCGGCTCCGCACCAGCCCGGGCCCCGCGCCGCGCGAGTGCGCTCGGGCCAGGCAGGGAGAAGGCGGCGCGCGCGGCCCGCGCTCCGCGCCTCGCACCCACTTCCTCGTCCCGCCCCCGGAGCGCCTCCCGCGGGCGCGCCTCCCCCGACCGCTCGCTCCCGCCGCCGCGCACACGCACGCACGTGCTTCGCCGCCCGTTCCCGGCGCGCCCACCTGAGCTTCTCTTCCCCTGGCTTCTGGACCTCATTCCCTGCGCTCTGCCCATCGCTGCGCCTTCCTCCTGCCCTTCACGCTGCCTGCTCTCTCCTACTTCTTCCCAGCGCTCCTGCCCACTCCCCACCTCCGCACTCGGGCGCGCCCACGCATACAGGGCCACACCTGGACCGAGGGGAGGATGGAAAGGCCAGGATAATTCTGAGATCCGAAATCGTGAAATACAGAGGGTGGGAGGATAAAGGGCAGTAGAAATCAACGAGTCCAGGTGTTATTAAAGAAAAATCCAGGGAAACCAGAAAACTCTAGTGGCTTCCTGATGCAAGGCACAGGAGAGAAAGTCAGGAGGACAGTGTTGGGGAAAGGGGATCCTGGGGCAGGGAAAATACCACCCAGAGTTCAGGTGAGGAAATGGGAGGTTCACGTGGGAAAGCCCACGTCTTAAATGTCAGGATGTGCAGGCCATGGTGCTGACCGCAGACCTCAGTGAGGAGAGCCTGGTGGCAGGATGGCCAGGTACTTGCCAGGCCCAGGGCAGCAGCCCACTGTAGGGGCAGCAGGTGGGCAGATGGGCAGCCCCTGGTTGCTTGGGGACTCTGATATGGTGGTTAGGAGGTTTCTGAGGAAGCTTGTCGAGGGGGAACAAATCCCACTTTAGCTGGGTGTAAATTTCACATGTGCAGTTGCAGCTTGATACACCACCTGCAGCCATTCTGCCACCGAGACCCAGCCCTGTGCAGGGCTGAGATATAGAGACCAAGGGCCACAGTTCCCTAGCACTCTGAGCCCACGTGTCCAGGGAGGCTCCTGTTGCACTGTGTGTCACAGTCACGTGTCTTGGAATGAAAACAAGAGCCTCCTGGCTGGTCTTCTGGTCTCTTCTCTTGTTGACCTGCAGTTCACACAGCATCGCTAGTTATCTCTAGGAAGTGTAAATCAGATCACGTCTCTGCTCCCCTACTGAGACTTCCTGTTGTAGTCAGAATGAAATCTAAGCTCTTTCTGTTGCCAGGAGCGCCCCTCCCCAAGATCACAGGACCCTCCTTTTGGTCCTCGTGTCTCAGCACTCCCTGCCCCCTCCTTGTGTGTCATAGCTTAGATCCGGAATGTTTCCCTCTGACGGCACTGGAGGAAGCCTTAGGAGGTGGGATATAGTTGGAAGAAGTAGGCCCTTGGGGACATGACCCTGAAGCCTTTGTCTTGTCCCAGCCCTGTGCTCACTCTCCCTCTCTCCCTCTCTTAACCACCCCACTCTCTCTCTCCCAGCTGTCATGAGGTGAACAGCTTTGCTCCACCATGCCCCTGCACCATGATATTCTGCCCCCTCCAAGGCTCAGAAGTAATGGATCCAGCTGACCATGGGCTGAAACACTGAGGCAAAAGAAGCCTTTCACCCTGTTGATTTGTTTTTCTCGGGTGTCGCGCCCCAGCAACAGAAAGCTGACTGCACAGTGGGCCTTGGCTGCAGTGTCTTCCGCACTGTCCCTGGAGAGGCCACAGTGCACCAGCACTGGCCATTTGCCCCAGGCCCTCTGCCTGGAATGCTCTTCCTGCTTCCCATGGCCATTTGAATGCCTCCTCAGAGAGGCCGCTTCTGGCCACCTTACCTAAAACAGTCACACATCGCCAGTATTTTTCATAGCACCCTTTTCATTATAATGGACAGATTTATCACTGTCTAAAATTATGTTTTTTTCACTTATTTATATGCATATTGTCTGCTTTACCTCACCAGCATGTAGCTGGTGAAGGAGCAGGGCCCCTGCCTACCCTGTCCCCTATGTGCCCTGAGCCTCAGCAGTAAATGGCACACAGCTGATGTTCCATAAGGGTTCACTGATTTCGTGTTATTGTCAGGATCTGGGACGTACCACAACGGCCCCTGGGTTGAGGTGTTGGTCCCCAGTGCAGTGATATTTGGAGGTGGGGCTTCAAGGAAGAGTAGAGCACCAGGGCTCACCTCACAGTGGATCCATTTTGGTGGATTCACATTTGGGGACAACTGGGAGCTGGTGGAACCATAGGAGGTTGGACCTAGTTGAGGGAAGAGGATCCTTGGAGGCAAGCTCTTGGGGACAATCTCCTCCCTGCCTGCCTCCCCTGACCTCTCTCTGTGCTGCCCAGCAGCCGGGAGGTGACAGCTTCTCTCTGCTGCACCCTTTGCCATGCTGTTCCCACCATGGTGCAGCTGCCTATGGAATTTCCAAGACTGTGAGCCAAGTAAACCTTTCCTCCTCTCAGTAGATCTTCTCAGGCATTTGTGGCAGCGATGGGAAGCTGACCAACACTGAATGAATGAATAAATGCTGCTACTAAGAGTTTTAGGAAAAGGAAACATTGGTGGACCCGGTCAGGGGAAGAGAAAATTGTCTTCAGAGAGGGTCTGCAGTTTTGCACCTGAGGATTCAATCAGCTGCAGATTGAAAATAGGAGGAAAAACTATATGTCTTGAGCATGCAAAGACATTTTCCTTGTCATTCTCCATAAAAAGTATAGTATGACAATATTTGCATAGCATCCTCCTGGTATTAGATATTACAGCCATGTAGAGGTGACAGCACACACAGTAGGAAGTGTGAGGGTATATGCTACATCATGTCATAGTAGAGATTTGAGCATCCCTGGATCTTGGCATAGGGACCAATCTCCCTTGGCATAGGGACATGGAGGGACAACTGTGCATTATGACCAAATCATGATCCTAAAGCATTTCACAAGATGGAGAGAGGGGAAGGGCCCTGGGGACAGAAGAAAGGGCACAGAGAAAGGATCCAAAGGCAAGGGCCTGGGTGCTCAGGGAGAGTCCCTGTGTGCTGGAGCTCTACACTATGGTGCACACAGCAGAAGGCCCATGGGAGCACAGAGGAGAGGCCAGAGGACTCAGATGGTGGGAGGCTTGAGGACACAGGTGGGGTTTGGGTTGATCCTGTGGCCAGTGGATAGGCTGCAGCCAGTCCTGGTAGACACATGCCCTGAGTGAGGGGTAACTTTGTTGGAGCCCTGAGAGTTTCTGCAGTCCTCAATAGGCTGCTTCCAGTCCTCCCCGACTATGAGATTTTCCAAGAAGACTGTGACAATTCAGCTCAGGCTCTTTTGCAATGGGACAGCTGCCCCTGCCAAGAGGTGGAGACTAAGTGGTGCCTCTGGGTTCTGGCCGGGCCTGTGGCTTGCTCTGACCACAGAAACCAGTAGAAGCACCCTGTGCAGCTTCTGGGGTCAGGACCTAGGAGACCATGCAGCTCCAGCTGCCCACTCTGGGAGCAGTGCAGGACCACCACACTGTGACAGCGTCAGGGAGGAAACCACAAGGAGACAGATGCTCGGCTGTCCCAACTGTCTTAGCAGACCCTCCAGAAGGCTCCTCCCGCCAGCTGAAAGCAAGCACTAGGCGAGACCAGCACAAGAACTGCCCAACTCCAAACCTCACAGAGAGGATGCATCCTTGCTCAGTGAAGCCAGAAGGGTTTGCGGTGGCTTATTACGCAGCCATGAATAACTAGGTAAGTTGCCTTGATCGACCAGCTCTTGTCTCTGAACCGATCTCCCTAATTATAAAAGCAGCTGAGTTTGAATGAGACTCGGATTTTAGAAGGAGAATATTAAATTCATTCATTCAGTTCAGCAACTGAGTGCTGAGCACCTGCTGTGCGAGTCAGCAGCAGCAGTCTGAGCCCCCTTCCTTCAATTAGGAGAGGCTCTGGGATCTGAAGCTCCAAGGCCCCTCACTCTGAGCCACCCTGAAAGCCATCTTGCAAGTAAGTAGGAGGAAGCTTCTCATTCTGAGGAAGTCCAAGCCACGATTTAACCAAAATAGAAAAAAAAAGTGCTATCTTTGAATGAGTAATCTTTGTGAGTCCCACTACTTGAAATAAAAAATAAAAAAAAATGATTAAAAACCCCCAAACCCAACAATAAAGCACAGGTCTGACAGTATGGGAATAACATTTGCTCAAGTGGCCTGTGGACAATTCCAGTGTCAATCCAACCTTTCGGTCATGACTGTCTCGTTTGCAGTCTGGGTTCCGAGGTGGCTCTGGGTTTGGGACAGGACCACTGAGCACTGGTGAGAATCCGTGGGTTCCAGATTCCCAGGCCAGAGCTGGAAAGGTTTCAGGGGCAGACGTCCCCAGGGAGTGCAGCTGGGGCCTGCCCATCTGCTTCCATGGAACCCAGGCTGGGATGTTTCCCTGGCACCTCTGAAATCTCACAGCTTCCAGCGCTGGGTATCAAGACCAGAAGGAGCGTCACTTGTTGAATATTTACCATCTTCTGCACACAAGCTGGGCCTTCTGCATACATCACCTAGATGATTCTCAACGCAGACCTGCAAGGTACTCTGTTTCCTCTGGGTCGCACAAGAGGACACTGAGGCTCAGGAAGTCAGAGAGTCTCCCACTTTGCGCAGTGTGTTCCCTCACCAGGCCCCTGCTTCAAGGCCCTCCTGGTCCACTCTGTTAGCAAGACAGACTGTTCTGTGGGAACTGGGAGTAGGAGTGGTTCAGCCTGGAGCAGAGAGCAGCCAGGCGTGGACCCTTACAGCAGGTCTGGAAGCATAACCGGGACTCTGTTCATGGTGGTGGTGACGATTTTCAAGCAGGGACAAAGCATAGCAGGTGCAAAGGTTCTGATGTGGTTTATGCCTCAAGGGCTGCCGTGTTGGAGGCGTGGTCTCCAGTGGGGCTCTGAGAGGTGGTGGGACCTTTAAGAGGTGTGGCCAAGTGGAGGATCCCCTTTGAAGGTGTGCCCTGGAAAGGGACTATGACCTCAGTCCACCTCTGTCTGGCTCCCTCTTGGGCATCGTGCCTATTCTGCATGGCATATGTCCTGCTGTCTGCTTTGAGGTCACCACCAGGGCCAGGCCAATGCTGGTGCCATGGCTTGAACTTCCAGAATTGTGAGCAAATAAACCTCTTTTCTTCATCTCATCAGCCTGCCTCAGGTCTTGCAAAATAGTAGCAGAAAATGAACGACTATAGGAGCATTAATGAATGGGCTGGGGGTGTCACTCAGGCAGAGCACACGCTCAGCACGTAGCAGGCCCCCCAAAAAGCAAAACCAAAACCAAACGAAAACCCAGGAAGGAAGCAGTTTGGCTGCAGAGTGGGGTGCAGAAATGAAGCGGTGAAGATGTTGATGCGGGCTGGAGAGGCAGGTTGGGTGCCACTGTAAAGGCCCTTGAGCATCAGGCTGAGGGGCCTGGACAGGCCCTGATGGTGACAAACGGAAGCCATGCACTGAGAGACGGTGAGTGGGAGACTGTTCTCCCCGACTTCAGAAGGGGACCAAGGCGTCTTCTGTTCACAGCTCAAGCACGCAGGACTTTAGAGAGTCTCAGGTAACTCTGTCCTTTCTTCCGCATCTCCCCAGAGACTCATCGTTGTTGGGTTTTTTTCTTTCTTTCTTTTTTTTTTTTTTAAAGAGAGGGGCAGTGAGAGATGAGAGACAGAGAAAGGGAATCAGTTTTATTTAGGTTTTCATCTGTTTTTCGTTGTTCTGACACTTCATTGCGTATGTGGTGCTGGGGTTTGAACTCGCGTCCTTGTGCATGCCAGGCAAGCGCCATAACCACTGAGCCACCGCTCCAACCCATCGTCTTTTGTTTTCTTGAGCAGGCACCTGTCCCTAATTCCTGGTCCTCCATCATCTTCACTTCCATGGCGTCACAGCTTGGCTCCTACCTGGGCCCCAACGCCACTTGCCTTACCGCTCTAAGGCCTAGCACCAGCCCACCGCAATTCTCGTCTCTTAATTCAGATCTCAAGAGAGAAAGGCCTGAGGAAGTGACTTGTAAGGCTCCCAGGAGAGGAGAGGCAGGGGTGGCGCCCATCGATGCTCCCTGTGCAACGGGCAGGCTGGGGCACCAGCTTCCAAAGAGTGTTGCAGGGCTGGTGGAGCCGCTCCGTTCCACAGAGGCAGGGAGTGGCCAGTCCAGGTCCAATGTGGCGAAGTCACAGAGAGTGAGCGTTCACTTCATGTGTCAGCTTGGTTGGGTGTGGTCTGTAGATCTTTGGTCAAACATCATTCTGGATGTTTCTCTGAAGGTGTTTTGCATGAGATTAGCATTTAAATCATTGCATTTTGAAGAAAGCAGTTTGCTCTCCACATTGTGGGCGGATCTATACAATCAGTGGAACCCTGGAATAGATCAAAGGGAGTTCTGCCAGCACAAGTTGGACTTGAATTACAGCGTTAGCTTCTCTCCGGGGTCCCCAGCCTGCCAGCCACCTCCCTACAGGTTTTGGACTTGCCAGCCTCCATAGTTGCAGAGGTCAATTCCTAAAAATAAATCTTTATCTCTGTCTCTGTCTCTTTCTCTCTGCATGCACGTGCACACACACACACACACACACACACACACACACAATGTGCTCTTGGCTCTATTTCTCTGGAGAATCCAGACTATTACAGAGCAGGAATTCTTAGCCATCTCCTAAGTATGGAAGAGACCATCAGGAAGGGTGGGGACAAGGTGACTCAAGCAGCAGTCCTGGGGATTCATGAGTGATAGCCCAGCAGAAAGGGAAAGCCAGGTCCAGGTACTGCTCTGGGCTAAGCCCCGGGGAGCCCAGCGGGGTCATTAATCAGACTCTAATGAAGCAAAGAGCTTGGCCGAGAGCCCAGGGCTCAGCCACAGACGACCTGGGCGGCGCAGCCCTAGTCTGGCAGGTGCAGGGTGCTGGTGCCATCCACCACAACACTTCCAAACCCCTTCACCTTTCTGCTTACTTACCTTGGCGGCTGAAAGACAGCACTCCCAGGTCTCATTGCAGGTAGGGACTGCCATCTGACCCAGACTGGACAATGGGACGAGGGTGCAGGGTCCTTCTGGACAGAGGGGAAGCAGACAGGAGCTGCCCCGCACCTTCCCTGCCAGGCTGGCTTCTCTCCCACAGCTTCTTTCCTTTGACCTTGCCATTAGGGCAGCCGTGTTATGACCAGGGGGAGAGACCATGAGAACGGCAGTGGACTCAGGACTCGGACAGGGTAGGGCTCCAGGAGCAACCCTGAGAGCACCTATTCCGGCACTTTCACTTGTAAACTAATGAAACACCCCGTGATTAAGCCACTGTGAATCAGCACCTGCTTTTATGGCTAAACCCATCGGGTTCAAGGGGCAGATGTCTGAATGTGCAGGAAATGTGATCTCCTCCGCAGTTTGCTCCCCTTCCAGGGTACAGTGATCCAGTTGCCTCTGAGGGACATTCTTCTCCGTTCTCCACCTACTCCTCTGCCTTCTCTGCAAAGATTCCCAGGCTGATCGCACAACCCTCCGCTCCTCTTAGCCCTATGCAGGTTGCCCTCTGTGAGGGCAGGAGGGAAGGAGGAAGAGCCAGGGGTACCTGCCCCCCAGCATGCTTCCACATGAGCACAGTGCCTGGTCTACCATGTCACTGCCTCCAGCTGCAAGGAAGGCCTGTGTCCATTCCCCCTTCCTGTCTGCAGTGGAAGGCAGGCGAAGGAGAAGAGAGCCAGGAATGAAGGTGTCCACTTGGCCACTAGGCAGCCTCTGCAGCAAATGATAAAATATTTCATTAAATTATTTGAAGTTTATGCTCTTATCTTTTATAAATGGAAATTTTGTAATCATTTTTTATCAAAAAGCAAAAAAGATTGTAAAAAATTAAAATGAATGGGCTACAAAATGAGTTTTCTGAAATCTTTTCCCTGAAGAGTCTTATGAACAATTTATGCATCATTCTAGATTTTGATCTATGCCTGAAAATATTTTAGTCCTCTTGAAATCAAATGGATGGAGATGGACAGAATTATGCTTAGTGAAGTCTCCCAAGCTCTGAGACTCAAGGGCCGAATGGTTTCTCTCATCTGTTGATGCTAGAATTTATGGGGAAGCAGTAGGGCAGATGGCTAACCTAACAAAACTTCAAATTGAATGATTTTCAGAGTAATAGGGGGATGGCTCTCTAGGATACTTGGAGGTGTAGGGAGGGGAAGGGGGAGAGGGGAGGGTATATGAAGAACTCATAGGAGTCTGGAGATTGGGAAGATGGGGGAACCATCCCAGAAGCCGATGTCATTCCTCCACGAGGTACCCGTTTAACACATGAGTTCTTCTGGGGGAAACTGCAACAGGTGAAACCCAAGGTGGTTTATCTATGCTTTGGCATTACCCCTGGATAACAAAGTTTATATACATTAATTGCTACGGTTTTGATAATGTTTCCCCCTCAACTGTATCTCTATATACTTCTAATAAAAAAATAGTTACTTTTACACTTGAAAAAAATATTTTAGTCACTTTTTTTGTAAAAAAGTGGTCATATCACATACTAGTCTGTGGTCTAGCTTTTAATGAGACTAGCATGAACATTTTCCATATTTATGCAAATAGATCTAACATGGCCCCTTTTAACGGAGGAATTGTTTCTGTATTAGTTAGCTAGTGCTGCCTAACAAATTACCACCAACTTAATGGCTTAGAGCACCACACATTTATTATCTCACCACTTCTGTGGGTCAGCATTCTGGGCATGGCTTAACTGGAACCTATGGGGTCTCTCATTAAATGTAATCAAGGGACTGAGGATGCAGCTCAGTGACAGAGCATTTGCCTAGCACACAAGTGTCCCTGGGTTCCATCCCCAGCACTAAAAAGACAAATGAAGCAGATAAGCTGCCTTCAGGGTATCTGGTAAGTTGGGATTCTCTTCTGCAAGCTTGAATGGGGGAGGATGTGCGTCCAAGTTCATTCACATAGCAGCTGAATGAATTCAGTCCTTTTTGGGTTTCTGGACCGATGGCCTGAATCCCCCAGTGGTGGTTGGCAGAGAAATCAGCCTCAGAATCTGTGTGGCCCTTCCCATTGGCAGCTGGCTTCATCAAAGTTGGCAAGGCAGAGAACCTGCTAGGAGTGGGAAGTCAGAACGCCTGTAGTCTAACCCAGAAGCAACAACCACGTGGTGTGGGGGGTCCTATTGTCTAAAGCAAGTTGTGGATTCTGCCCACACCCAAGAGATTGGCATCACAGGAAGAGGGGAATACCAGGAGCCAAAGGTCTCAGGGACCATGGTCTGCAGGGTGTCTGCCCCGTCTGCTCTTCCCCTGGTGAATGTAGGTGATTTACAGTTTTCCCACCAGTAAAACAGTGTCACCGTCCTGCAACTCATGTCTGCATGAACCAATTCAAGAACACCTTGGGATAATCCTTGGAGGAGGTGTTTCTCATTGTAAGGGCAACACTCTCAGACAAGCGTTTCTGTAAAGGTTGACCACAGGCATGAGCTCAGCCACACAGTGGGAGTGTGCACTCTTCCCGAGACCTACTCACAGATTTTCAGTATGGTGAATGAAGACCAGGATCACTGTGTCTTAGTTTACAGCTCTTTGTTTCCCAATAGTGTGCATTTGGATGCAAATCATCAGCAGCTTGTTTGGGTCAGGAGTTTTTGCAGCACCAAAAACCATTTGAACTAGTTTAGTATATAAAAAAATAATCAACAACAAGAACACAGTACTTTTTTTTATTAAGAAATTTAGTATTACACAATCAAAAATGCATCCAAAGTAACAATATGTGTATATTCTTAAATCAGATTTACCCCCTAGATCACACCCTATTCTCCCTCCTTTACCCCTCCCCACCTGCCCCCTCAACCCTCCTTCCCAATACATATCTATGATTGCCCTAGGTTATGTGTTACTACGCCTTTGCTGGATCTAATACGTGAGGTTGACTACCTTTCACACAGGCCTAGGTTTAGCTCCAGCCTTCACAAATGAATGAAGATACTCAGCATGATTTCTTCCATCCATCACCATCCATTTACCTTCAAAGGCTGCAATATCATTGTTTCTAATTGCTGAGTGGAACTCCATGGTATATATGTACCACAGTTTTGGATCCATTCATCCAGTGAGGGACATCTGGGTTGGCTCCATAATTTAGCTGTTGTAAATTGAGCTGCTATGAACATAGATTTTGCTGATTCTAAATCCACTGGAAAAATACCCAGAAGAGGGATAGCTGAATCATATGGTGGATCCATCCCTAATTTTTTGTGAATTCTCCACATTGCTTTCCAGAGCGGCTGCACCAGTCTTCGGTTCCATCAACAGTGTGCTAGTGTTCCTATCTCTCCACAACCCCTCCAGCATTTGTTATTAATATTCTTCATTTTTGCCAATCTGACTGGAGTGAGATGAAATTTTAATGTAGTTTTGATTTGCACTTCTCTGATAGCTAGTGATTTAGAACACTTTCTCATGTATTCATTGGCTTGCTCAATGTCCTCTGTTGAGAAGTTTCTATTTAGCTCTTTGGCCCATTTATTGATTGTGTTGTTTATGTTTTTTGATATTGAGATTTTTTGAGGACTTTGTAAATTCTGGATATTATTCCCCTGTCAGAAGAATCACAGGTCATGGTTTTTCCCCATTTTGTAGGAAGTCTCTTGACAATTTTGATCATTTCCTTATATGTGCAAAAGTTTTTTAGCTTTTTGACATCCCACTCACTGATTTTTTACTTTACTTCTTTCACTTTAGGAAATGTGTTGAGAAAGTCTTTGCCTACTCCCAACTCAGTGTTGGTCCTAACTTCTTCCAGAAGTTGCATGGTAACTGGTTTAAATCCTAGTTCCTTGATCCATTTTGATTTGATTTTTGTGAAAGATGAAGGATGAAGGTCTAATTTCAACTTTCTGCAAGAGGCTGTCCAGTTGTCCAGCACCGTTTCTTGAGTGGGCTGTCTCTCCTCCATTTTATGTTTTTGACCCCTTTTGTCAAAGATCAGATGTTTAAAGGTTTGTGAGTTTGTTTCAGGGTCTTCTATTCTATTCCATTGGTTTTCATTCCTATTTTGATACCAGTACCATGCTGTTTTTGTTAGTACAGCTCTGTAGTATGATTTTAGATCTGGTATTGCAAAACCTCCTGTTTCATCTTTCTTGCTTAGTAATGTTTTGGCTATTCTAGATTTCTTGTTTTTCCAAATAAATTTGAGAATTGTTTTTCCTATATCGGTAAAGAATGACATTGGTATATTGCTGGGGGTTGCACTGAATCTGTAGTGTTTTGGGCAGAATTTCCATTTTAATTATATTAATTCTTCCTAACCAAGAGCATAGAACGTCTTTCCATCTTCTCAGGTCATCTTGGATTTCATTCTTCAGTGTCTGATAATTTTTGTTGTAGAGGTCTTTTACTTCCCTTGTTGGATTAATTCCCAATTATTTTATTCTTTTCAAGGATATTGTGAATGGGACCGATTTACTGATTTCTTCTTCTGCCCTATTTTTGTTAGTGTATAGGATAATTTTGATTTATAGGTATTGATCTTATAGCCTGCCACTTTACTTAATCTGTTTATAAGCTCAAACAGTTGTTTGGTGGAGTTTTTTGGATCTTCCAGATAAAGGATCATATCATCAACAAAAAGGAATACTTTGACATCCTCTCTTCCTATTCTTATTCCTTTGATTTCCTTGCATGGTTGCTCCTGTTAGGGTCTCAAGAACTATATTGAATAAAAGTGGTGAGAGCAGATAGTCTTTTCTTGTTCTGAGTTTAGTGGAAATGCTTTCAGCTTTTCTCCATTCAGTATTATACTAGCCAAGGATTTGGCATATATAGCCTTCACATAGTTTAGAAAAGTTCCTTTGATCCCTATCTTATCTAGAGTTTTGAGCATAAATGGGTGCTGAATTTTATCAAAGGCCTTTTCTGCATCAATTAAGATGATCATATGGCTTTTGTCCTTAATTCTGTTTAAGTGATGGATTTACATTAATTGATTTGTGTATGTTGAACCATTCCTGCATACCTGGAATGAAGCCCGCTTGATCATGATGAATTATTCTTGATATGTTTTTAATATGGTTAGCTAGAACCTTATTAAGGATTTTTGCATCCAGGTTCATCAGGGATATTTTTCTGTAGTTTTCTTTTTTTGATGTGTCTTTGTTGGGTTTTGATATTAGAATTATGGTTGTTTCATAAAAAGTGTTTGGGAGAGTTTCCTCCTTTTCAATGTCTTGGAATAGCTTAATAAGGAGAGGTGTTAGCTCCTCCCCTAAGTGTGATACAACTCAGTGGGGAAACCATCAGGCTTTTCTTATTTGGTAGGCTTTTAATTGCTAAATGGATCTCAGTGCCTGTTATTTGGCTGTTTAGGAATTCAATATCAACCTGTGTCAATTTAGGAATGTTGTTTGTATCTAGAAATTTGTCCATGTCTTCCCAATTATCTAATTCAGAGGAATATAGATTTTCAAAATATGATCTTATGATTTGTTGGATTTCCATGGGGTCAGTGGTGATCACTCCCTTTTCATTGGTGATTTTATTGATTTGCTTCATTTCTGTCTTTCTTTCAGTGAGACTGACTAGGTAGTCTATCAATTTTATTTATTTTTTCAAAGTAGAGCTCTTTGTTTCATCAATTCTTTTTATTGTTTATTTTCATTGATTTCAGCTCTGATATTGATTATTTCCTATCTTCTGTTGGCTTTGGGATTAGATTGTTCTTCCTTTTGTAGGACTTTGAGGTAGAACATAAGCTTATTTATTTGAGATCTCTCTTCATTTTTAATGTGGGCACACACTCATTGCTATAAATTTTGCCCTTAGGAATGTTTTCATGCTGTCTCTGAGGTTTCAACATGTTTTGTCTTCATAGTCATTCTCTTCCACGAATTTCTTGATTTCTGCTCTCATGTCTTCTTGGATCCATTCTTCATTTAATGGGGTATTATTCAATCTCCATGTATATGTGTGTTTTCTGTTATGATTTTTGCTGTTAATTGCAAGAGTCATGGGTTATGGTCTGATAAGATACAGAGAATAATATCTACTTCTTTATATTTGCTGATATTTCCTTTGTGAACCAGAATATGGTCTATTTTAGACAAGGATCAAAGTGCCATTGAGAAGAAGGTATATTCTGCTGATTTGGGGTGGAATATTCTATATATTTCTATTAGGCCCATTTGATTTATGGAGTTGTTTAGGCTGCAGATGTCTTTATTTATTTATTTATTTTTGATGATCTATCTATTGGTGACAGAAGAGTGTTGAAGTCTCTCAGTATTATTGCATTGAGGTCCACAAGTGGTTTTATGTCATGGAGTAATTTATTGACATGGTTGGGAATATTGTTATTTGGAGAGTATATATTTACTATGGTTTTATCTTCCTGTTGTAGGGTTCCCTTTACTACTATGTAGTGGTGTTTTCTATCTCTTCTGATTAGCTTATGTTGAAATCTGCTTTGTCAGATATAAGTGTTGTGATGCCTGCTTGCTCTTTTGGGCCATATGCAAGGTAGATTTTTTTCCATCCTTTTACCCTTAATCTGTGGATGTCATTGGCTGTTAAGTGGGCCTCTTGTAAGCAGCATATTGTTGGATTTTGTTTTTTGATCCAATCTGCTAATGTATGTCTTTTGAGTGGTGCATTGAGACCATTCACATTCAGTGTTAGAATAGAAATGTGGTTGTGGTTCATAGTCATTGCGTATTACTAGTAAGTTCTGTGCTGTCTTGGTAGGGTATTGCTAGGATGTACCTTTATTGAATTTCCTCTGTGGATTTTGAAAATCGTTTGCTTGTTCTTCTAACTGGAGTGCATCTTTGAGGATTTTTTATCAGGCTGATTTTCTGTGCACGAATGTTGCCAGTTTGATCTTATCATGAAAAGTTCTTATTTCCCCTTCAAGTATGAAGCTGGGCTTTGCTGGGTATAGTATTCTTGGCTGCATGCTTTGGTCATTCAGATGTTGAAAGATTTCCTTCCATGACCTTCTTGCTTCCAGAGTCTGAGCCGAAAAGTCGGAGGTGATTCTTATTGGTTTGGCTCTCAATGAGATTTGACATTTCTCCCTTGCAGGTTTTAATATTCTTGCCTTGGTATCCCTGTTATACATGCTGAATATGAGGTAAGACAGTGCTTTTGTAAGAACACGGAGCAACTCCACAGGTGGGTGCTGTGGCTGCAGGTGACATGGAGCACCGTCCCTCCAGGTACTTGAGGAGCTCTCCTCATTGCTTACCTTCTGGAGACCCAGTGGGCCTCATCTCCTCTCGGTTTGTCTGCTGTACCTCCTTTTCCTTCCCACTGAGCCCTTCCCCTCAGGACAGTCAGCTTCCTCACAGCTTTCCTTTAGCTTTCAACAGAAAACACGTACATTATAAGAGCTAATTATGTGGATGTGTCTGAAGTCTAATGTAATTGCTCCACCCCAATCCTTTCTCTCAGGAGTGCTGAGGAATAATGATTTGATGTGTATTCCAGGGTTTTTGCTCTATAGATGATGATGGTGATGATAGTGATGGTGATGTTGATGGTGGTAGTTGTGATGCTGATGATAGTGATGGTGTGAATGGTGATGATGGTGATGATGATGATAGTGGTGTTGATGATGGCACCAATGGTGATGTTGATGATGGTGGTGGTAGTGATAGTGATGGTGATGATGCTGGATGGTGATGGATGGTGATGATGGTGGTGCTAATTGTGGTGATGGTGATGATGTGGTGATGATGGTGATGGTGATGATGGTGATGATGGTGATGGTGGTGATGGTGATGGTGATGGTGATGATGGTGGTGTAGATGGCTGTGAGTTACTGAATAGTATGCTCCTAGCATTGTTCTAAGAATGTTACATGTTGTAATAATCATTTGATGAAGATGTGATTATTCCCCATTTACAGATAAGGAAACTGAGGCATAGAGAGGTTAAGTAACTTGCTAAAGTCATACTGCTAATAATGTCAGATCCAGGCTTAAAACCCAGGCAACATGAATTTTAAATGCACAGACACATACACTATAAATGTAAAGTTTTAGAAATAAAGGTTTTTTTGAAGATAAAAAACATCACACTGTTAATTTTCTGCATTTTTCTCTGGCAAACTTTACTTCATTGTTTTAAGTCATGGAATGGCATTCCATTACAGGGATGAATTATAATTCCTTTTTAGCCAGTTCCCTAATGAGAGGAATTTTAGTTGTTCCCAAATTGTCATTTCACAGCAACCCTCATAAGCCCATCCGACTTGGTGGCGGTGACCCCGCCTTGTCCTAAAATGACCTTTCAGTGGACTCCTCATCTCCTGGCACCTCTGTGACTCATCTCTTCATTCAGATGTTCAAGAGAGAGGGTCCAATGGGCCCCAGGCCAGCCGATGAGCGCACGACTGTCCCTCCCAGAAGCTGCAGAGCAGGAGAACTTCCAAACAGACAGCAGGTAGGGCAAGAAGCTGGTCCAACGCTTGGGGCCCTCCTAACATACTGCCTGTGCCTTCCTCTGCCATTTCGCTATCAGGGTGCTCCTCTTTCCTTAATGACTTGAAAAACTCCCTGAGCATTCAGCTTTGCCTCTCATATGTTTTGCAAATTGCCTTTTAGCATTTCTCATTCCTTCATTTATAAAGCAGCTTTCACTTTCAATGTGGTTAGATTTATTGGCCTTTTTGTTCATCATTCCTCATACTCATGGTAAGCTGAGAAAGGCCTTTCTCAATCCAAATCATAAACCTGTTTTCCTCTATTACTTTTATGTTTTTATCCTACATTAAAATACCAAATCCTTTTCAAATTTGTTTTTGCAATCAAAGTAGTTATTTCTCAAATAATAGTCCCAATGCTATGGCTTGAGTGTGCCATTCCCCATCCTTCCTGCACTGACGTGAGGAGCCTTGGTGTCCCATTGTGCCCTTATCTGGTGTGGTCACCAGCGGCGACATTTGAGTGGAACACACTCGGGTCCGGGGCCTGCTCTGTACTACCTGGCTGCATGACCTTGAGCAGTTGCTTAACGCCTTTGGGTTTATGTTTCCTCTTTTTAAAGGTGGAGATTGTCAGGGTTCCTGATTTGTGGGATTGTTATGAAATGACATGCTGCAGCACATGTAAGTCACTCCGTGAACAGCCTCAGGTCCGCTGCCTCCTGATTTCCCCTCTGCAACCTTCAGGCCCGGTGCCTGGGCTGGCACAGGTTTCCTGTCTTTTCTGCCCATTTATATCCTCCTGCTCCCCAGCACCCTTTAGCATCTTGTGCATTGCAAGCCTCCTGGGGCAAGGATGGTGTCTGTCCTGGGCATCTGGCATCTGGCAGATGCTCAAACGCTCCCCACTGAGAGCTGAGTGGGTGATGTGAGCTCCCCACCCTGTTTCATTTCTTACCATTTTCTTAGCTTCTCTTGAGCACTTTTTCCCTCCCAAATTAATAAATCTGTGAAAATATTCTGAGGACTCATGGGATTTTATTGGCATTACAACACATGAATGGAGTACCTCGGGGAGCACTGGCCTTGCGGCCCCATGTCCAGCATCTGCTGTGGTTTCCCCAGCGCCTGCTCACAGTTCTGCAGGGCAATGTCCTACCTGGCCCTCAGCCTTGCCTGGCCCCCTGCATGTTTGTGTCTCACTGTTTCTCTTGCCATTGTGAAAGGTGTCTCTTCTGCATCACCGTGACTGGGTGCTCAGGGTCTGGGTTGGACTTCTCCTTGCTGGATACACATCACATCCCAGGGGCTAGACCACTTGGCTTTAGAGTCCAGCAGGTCAGAGTGAGGATCCACTTGGTGGGTGCCCTTAATGAGTGCCACCGTAACGGAGAAGAGGTGACCTGAGCGGCACGGCCTTGCTGCAGCATTCCGTTAGACTTCATAGACGAAGCTTTGAGAGCGTTGCCTGTTCTGGTGGAAGTCGGCGGAAGGGCCTTCCATGAGGATTACTGGGTGTTATCAATGACAAGTATTTCAGAACTCAAGCAATGCACTATCATGTTGGGAGTGTACATCATGGCTAAAGACAAGGACATTTCCCACGCCCACCTCCTGCCCATCTCTTTGGTACTTTGGGCCTGCACTGTTAACTAGACACTCATCATAAACTCTGTCCAAGGACCCTGCAGAGTCTCGAAGGAGATGTTGAATTTGAGAATGAGATGCTGGGAGGGAGGACATTGCTCTGCCTAAGACCAGGTGGAGATAGGACATGGGACACAATAACTTAGGAGGAGTCAGTAGGGATTTAGGAGAGAGGGTTCCTGGAAAGAAAGAAAGAAAGAAAGACTGAAGGAAAGAAAGAAAGAAAGGAAGGAAGGAAGGAAGGAAGGAAAGAAAGAAAGAAGTGAGGAAAGAAGAGGCTTGAATCCATGGAGAGGAAGGTGAAAGGGGAGAGGAGAGGAGAAGGCTCAAATCCCTGGAGACTTGGGAGGGAAAGCTCCGCCCTCCCCAGGGCTCCACCCACTCACACTCAGAGCCAAGCACAGAAATGCTGAGCACCCTGCTGCACCAACCCCCTGCCCTTTCTCCCAGGACCTCTGAGCTGCAGGGCAGAGCAGCTGGCTGAACTCTGAGCAGCAGCTGCCTACAGTATGTCCACCCTTGGAGCAGCAGGTCCCTTTCAGGCCCCAGATTCCCAGGCCCTGCAGAAGCCTGAACCCACCAGGAAGCGATGTCCTTCTTACAACTCTCTGGGGAGGCTGACTCCTTGCATTAGACCTGGGTTCTCCCTAGGAGAACCGAAGTGAAGGGCTGCAGGGTGTGCAGAGAGGGAGGTGGAGAGGGCGGCTGAGCTGGCTCCCTGCACGGACCCCACTCCAGGTGGCTTCTGGGCAGCCTCTGAACCCTTCCCCAAGGCAGTGGCCTTGCTTGGTCTGGGAGACTTGCACAGCCTTCTCTGGAATTCCTACTGGTTTCCTGTGATGCACGTTTCACCTGCCACACCATGTGAGTGGCTACTCCCTCGCTGTGGCTCAGTGGCGAGTTCCTGAGAGAGGCCTAAGGGAATCTGAGTTAGAAGCCCCCTGGCAGGAAGGAGGTGGCTTTCTCCAGCTGGTCCTTTGAACAGCGAAGGAGAGGAGCTTTCTTACAGGCACCCGCAGGCTGAAGGGAAGCCACAGATGGAGCTGTGGCCAAAGAAGGGTGTCTTTGCCCTTGGGCTCATGGGGGACAGGGACAGCACCTGACATCGAGGTTGCAGGAGAGCAGCAGCCACCTTTCCTAGCAGAGGTGACGACCCCTCTGTGGAAAGACTGGAGGGGAGCACAGCCAGGCCCCTCTCCGTGACCCTCCTGGTGGTGTGGTGCTCCCCTAAGGCTGTGCACAACAGAAGCCGGAGGACAAGGGAGCTCTTTGATTAGCAAGCCTTTGGGATAGAGAGAGGCCCTGGAGGCCCAGCTGGAGTCATCCACCACATTGGGGAAGCCACACGGCAGTGCACAGGAGATGCCTAGAGCCTGACCCCTGGGTGAGCTCTGTTGGAAGCCCTTGATTTTTAATCCCCCAACTACCCTTTAAGCTATTGCTCCTATTAGTAGCATCCCTGTTTTGCTTGTAGGACCCCAAGGCCCAGAGAGGTTAGACACTGGCCCCAGGTTGCCCCGCTACTGAGAGACAACCTGCTCAGAGTCTGAGGCTGAAGGCTCTGCTCTGTATCAGGGCAGCGGCTTCCTGTGCCTCGCGGGGAAGTCACCTGCCCGCACAGCTGTGCACTGTGACCTGTGCTAAGGTTGGGGTGCATTTAAATACTAATGTGGGGCCCCAAGCAGGCCCGGGCCAAGCCCAAAAAGTTGACTCAGAACTGAAGCAGTGGGAAGTGTCGTGCCAGCAGCAGCTAGAGTGAGCAGGCACCTGTGGCAGCTGTGGCCAGAGGTCCCACTCCAGCTCCAGCGAAAGCCCCAGCTCCCAGCCCGGCCCTGTGACCCAGGACGAAACAGGCACTGGACTCCCTGGGTGAGGATCCTGGCTCCATCACTTCCCGGCTGGGTGACCTGACAGTTACCTGCCTCACCCTCTCACCTGCAGCTGGGGCAGAATGCACTTGCCCTGTGGGAGGCGTGGGAGGCCTGAGAGATAAGCGAGGCTTGGCTGGCACAGGTTTCGGTGTGTCGTAAGCATGCAAGGAAGAGTTATTGTTTCTGGTGCCCACTATTCATGTTAGCTGGAAGTCAGCCCTCTGAGCACAAGCCTCCAGCCCGGGCGGCTTGACCCTGGTGGCATGGGCTGTTGTTAGTCATACCCTGGCCTGGTTCCCAGCAGACAACTCAGTCAGGATCCCTGGGGTGGGGACTGGGCTCGGGTGAGAGGCAGGTAGTGCTTCCTGGAGCTTATATCTACCAGGACAGAGGGAGACCATGGAGGGCGGGGCTGGTGCTTCATTACATGTGGACGGTGAGGAGAGTAGAAATCAAGAGAGGTTTCAGGAAGGCAGGGAGTGAGGTTGGAAAGGTCAGCAGGCTTCTCTTGCAGGACAGAAAGGAAATGAAACCAGGAGGCTGGATGGAGGTGCCTCGGGTCAGGACCACTGCCGGGACAGGCTGGGTGCGGACGGCGCTCAACGGACACTGGTGTAGTGGAGGAATGAAGGCATGGGCGCAGAGGGCCTTGAAAGCACTGTGTCTGTAACTCGAGATGAATGAGTCAGTTTCCTAGAGCTGCGTAATAAGCGCAGTGTGGGCAGCTTGAACAAGACCCTTGCCCACTGCGTGGAGCCTGGAGCCCAGGGTGGGGGTGCCAAGGGGCCCGTTCCTCCCAGTGCCCAGAAGGCTCCATTCCAGTCCTGCCCCTGCCTCGCTAGCTGTGGTGAGAGATGAGAGCCCCCTGTCTTCCTGCCTCTCCCTTCCATCCATGTTACTGTGTCTAGATGCCCCTGCTTATAAGGACGCAGCCCTAACGGCCTGATCACTGAGGGTACCCCTGCCGCGGCATGGATATGCTTGTTGTGTCCCCCAAAATCTCCTGTGCAGGAAGCCTGGTCCCCAGGGTGGCGCTGAGAGATGCAGGATCTCTAGGA
The DNA here is from genome assembly GCA_004027875.1 of Aplodontia rufa. Taxonomy (NCBI): domain Eukaryota; kingdom Metazoa; phylum Chordata; class Mammalia; order Rodentia; family Aplodontiidae; genus Aplodontia; species Aplodontia rufa. The sequence goes on along the minus strand of PVKS010004425.1, from coordinate 48,104 downwards.
GGCAGGGCTTAAGGGAGGTGAGGTGGCTAGGTCACAGGGATCAAGCGTGTCTGAGGAGTGAGCGTGCTCTCATGTGTGCAGTCAGTAAAGTCGAGGACACCCACCAGCTGGCTGTTTCCCAACTCCTCCTTTGCCATGTTGTGATGAAGCCAGAATGATCCTTGCCAGAATGCTGCAAATGCTTGGCCCTCCAGAGCTGTGAGCTAAATGAACCTCTTTTCTTTACAAAGTACCCTGCCTCAGCTATTTCTTTACAGCCCCACAAAATGGATAAAGAAAATCTTATTTCCAAATGAGGTCTCATTCACATGCATGGGAGTTAGGATTTTAGTATGTTAAGGGGGACACGATTCAACTCACAACCTCGTTCAGTTACAGCTTAGAGATTGATTCCCTCCCTCTGCACTTCTGAACTCCTAGTGTGTGTCATGCCTTTGCTGGAAAGCAAAGACCTTGAGGACTGGTTTTGGCGGCAGGCAGCTCCCAGCCTGGGAGCAAAGCCCTGGAGGCAGCAGATGAAGGCAAGAGGAGTAGCGAGTTAGCGTTTGAGGGGCTGGGGCCGCTGGGAACAGTCCTGGCTGTTTTCAGCTCGTGTTCTGCTTCCTGTATAAAAAGCTCTTGATGAATATATTTGCATTTATTATCCCTGTTCACTGGCTTCAAGTTCCCAGGCATTTGGGGAGATGCTTCCTTTTCTTCAGTGAGCAGGAGGCTGTAAAAATAGCAGACTTCCAAATGCATCCAAGCTGACTCTCCTTACTAGGAGGATAACATCTTTATAACAGTTTTCTCAGAGTCCCAACCTTGGGCTTGGGGATCTCAAAACCTCTTTTTCCAGCGTCTAATTATGGGCAATGTGTGGCCCTAGGAGAAGCACACTCCTTGTCTGATTCTGCTCTTCTGCAGTAAGCAAGGGCTGGGAGGGCCAGTGCCTGCTAAGCAGCTGGGGACGCTCTTCTTGAGTTCTGCTTCTTAGCAGGTCCAGGAGGTCCCACAGCTTTCCCAAATGTGCAGGACACAACTGGCCTGGGAAGGCAGAGGTGGGCCCAAGCGGGCCTTTCTGCATCCCCTTCCCTCCCTGGGGAGCACATGGAATGGCCGCTCAATTCACTTGAGAGCTGTTGACACTCTGGTTTTGCAGGCTTGTTCCCGGCTGAGGTCACTGACCTCCTGAGTGCATGCATGTTCTGGCCAAGGACCCCCAACTGCTGGCCGTCCTGTTGTGCGGCTATTCATAGACCCCAGAAGGCCCAGCCCCAGACACTCAGCTGTCCCACGCTGTGATTTTCTCCCAAGTTCCCGAGACCTTGACTTCTGCAATGATCTGGAAAGTGCTCCAGCTTTGGTTCACCCTTCTCTACACTCAACCCACGCTGGTTTTGTGGGTGAGGGTCCCTGCCTGATGATCCCCTGGGGAAGATGGAAAACAAGCAGACGTTTACAATAAAGTGTGCAAATAATCCAATAGATCCACTAAAGACAAGCTGCAGAGTGTGGTGGGAAACTAGGACAAGGGACTGGGTGACCCAGACATTGAGCAGAAGGAGGTGACGTAGACGTTGCCATGTGAGCAGTGCGTGGCTGGGTAGCCAGGGAACAGGCACCTCTAACGTGGGTGTGGAGGGGGCAGTGCTCACACTGCCCAAGCCCACCCAGAGGAGTGCTCCGCCCTGAGGGAGGGCTGTGCAGCTTGCTGGGAGGAGGCGGATGTGCTCAGAGGACCCCCACAGGGCGGCTGGGTGCACCGAGCTTGAGAATTTGGGAAAGACTTGGATGAGTCTAAGGCGGGAACAAGGCAGCAGGTTCTGGACTGGAATTTGTCAGAGAGCAGGACCAATTCAGCGATCGGAACTCTTAATACCTTTCATCTTAATGTATTTTCTCTAAAAAAAAAAAGCTCCAGTCAGTCCCGTCAGTCAAAAGATGGGTGTAGCATAATTGAGTTATTTAGGTGGCCATAGAATGGCTTTGTCCTTGCTGTATTTGGAGCACAGATGCAGCGTGGCCTGGTCCGAGCCCCGTGACTTTGGAGCTCAGTTTCTACTCTGTGAGCATCAGGCAGCTATATGTGCAGACGGGAACACTGTAGTCCAGCCAGATGTACTCTCTCATTGATAATACAAAAAAAAATGATCTTGACTTTTGGTAAAGTATGATGTGTGTGTGACAAATTAAGGACATGACTTTTTTAACAGTGTTTTCTTGTAATTGAGAGGTTTTGTGATATTTTTAAGATCTGGAAATTTCACAGAAAAATAAGTATTTCTGGCTGCTACTGGAAAAAGTGGGGAGATTAGTAAAGATTGGCCTTAGATCAATCCTTTTTTTCTTTTTGAAACAAAAATATACCAGGGTTTTCTGGCAAGAAAAGTAGTGGAACCTTCTAATGCACGACCCTGACGTCTCTTAAAGCCTCAGTGGGAAGCCCCTGCTTGGAGCTGCTAGAATCCTCGCCAGCGGGCAAACTGCACAAGCTACACTAGCAAGCATGAAAGAAGGCCAAGTTCATGACCCACGGGACACTTGCTCATCCCATCGTCCTTCCATCCTCCGCCAGCCCACGGGGCTCGGGGCCTCTGCCTGGCCACACTGCAGCCCTGTGACCCTCTGCTCAACTCAGGAGCAGTGACCTTACCCAGGGTGTGCCTCCCTCTCCCCGGTCACAGCGCACCCCTGTAACTTCCTGAGTCACACGAAGCCCTGTTGTGTCGGGGTAGGAGTCCCTCCCTTTGAGGATGTGTGCTCTAGGCAGTGGCGAGGAACCTGCAATGTTGAGAGAATGTTCTAGAACCTTCCAGCCAGGCAAGCCCCTGAGGCGTGCAGGCTGGACACGGTGCTCTTCCCAGGTACCTTAGCACACAGGGTGACAGGTATCAAAGCAGGGCAAGTCCAGGGAGGCGTGAGGGACAGCCATCACCTGTGCCCCGGAGGTGGAGTTTACCAGATGTGATGGTGGAGGGCTTCTCGGGCGGAGGGAGGCTCAGGCCGCAGCCCGGAACACCGACGGCACGCAGCTTTCCTAGCTAGCATGAGCACGCCGTCTCTGTTTCCTTGCACTTCTTCCTTCTGTTAGAAATGAAAACTATTCAGATGTCCGCTGATTGCACACCCCACCCCCAGAATAGAACCTGCGGACAGCGGCTATGCAGCGTCACTCCGCCTGAGCTCCATGTGCTGAGATGACGGTCCGTGGCTTTCTTGGCAGACACTGGCCCAGCCCATGGCGCCACCATTCAGGCAGATGCCCACTGCAGCCATGTGACAGGCTGATGTTCCAAACCCGACTCTGCCAGTTTGGGCTGTGTGACCTTGGCAAGCCATTTCTCCTCCTCTTGGTTTGGATTCCAAGACTAAAATAGGGCTGGAGACCTGTCCTCCTCCTGTTGCTCTAACTTCTTGGACCATCTCCCTGCTAATTTGCCAGCTGGCATTCAGATGCAAGGTCTGTCTTGATCTAGCGGCTCTCTGGCTGCCACGTCTGAACCACAGTAGCAGAAGCCTCTGGGAGCCAGGGCCAGCAGGGAGCTAGCACACCCATCCTGTCCTTGAACTCCAGGGGCCTGCGGGTGGGCACCTCTCACAAGGTCACAGCCCCAGTTCCAACAGCAGGGACTGACTTCCCACGTCCCAGCGTGGTCCCTTTTACCCCATGCAGAGCAGGGTGGAACCATTTGCTGGCTCTGGTGACTCTGGAATGTCCCATCCTGGCTGGAAGTCCAGGGTGGCCAAGACACGCCTGGCAAGTCCACCAATGACTTCAAGCCTCCTTTGCCTCCTCATTAAAATGGAGCAGACAGCACGGCCCTCGAGCATCACACGAGGTGACATTAAGTGAGATAATGAATGCAAAGTGGCAGGTGCATGGTGCGCGCTCATGAACACGGCTATTTTTACCTCCCTAAATGCGTCTGTAGACTGTGCTGGGTTTTGCTGAGACTCTCATCCACTGAGAATCCCGACAGCCTCATGGGGTAGACTCTCACGGGCTTCTGCTTCTCACTCGGCCTCAGAAGGTGAAGCAGGGAGCTGGGTTCCACCTGCTCCTCTGTGGGGCTTGCTTCTGCTGACTCTGTCCCCTGCACTGAGGGCTTCAGAAAGCCCCCCAGTGTGGGTTGAGGGTGCAGCTGGGGTCCAGCAGAGCCTGGGTAATGGACAGGTGAGCCTGGGGCTGGGGGCCAGAGAATAGTGGTGTCCAAAGTTGGTTCACCCAGCGAAGTAATAGTGGGTGTGTTGTCTGAGAATTAAATAATAATAAAATCAGGAGGGCTCAGTGGTCCAGACTGGTGATCCCAGTGACTCAGGAGGTGGAGGCAAGAGGATCGCAAGCTCAGACAGCCCCCTAAGCAACTTAGTGAGCCTCTGTCTCAAAATAAAACATATTTTCTTATTTTGGTGGTGAGCAACCATAGGCTAGGAAAAGCCAGAGGAGTAAGCCTGCCAGTCTCAGGAGTGTGGAAGGATCTTTGCCTTTACCTCCACCTCTCTCTCTCTGAGACTCTCCCCCTCCATTGCAGCTGCTATTATGTTAGTGGCTATGTCTGAAAGGTTAAGACTCCTCAAAACCTGACCGTAATGCCATCATAGGACCTAAACTCTCGCGGCTGTTTCATCAGGTACCCGGATGTCAACATGTCCTCCCTTGTCCCATTGCGTAGTTTACAGTCTGCTTTAATTCAATGTTTTCAAACCTTCTTAAAATTCTGGTTGCCCCAAGGAGATTTTCTTATGCATTCCCCAAATTACAATTTTGCTTCCCTTGTGCAATTTTAATGCCACAGATATACTAACGCTGGCCCTCTGAACTGTGGGTTCTGCACCTACAGATCTCTCAGCTGTGGATTGAAAATATTCTTTAAGAATCCATCTATTGAGCACGTGGGGACTTTTTCTTTTCATCATTCCCTAGACAATACAAGGCAGCGTCTACTTACACAGTCTCTACAGTGTACTGGGTGGTTACGTCATCTAGACATGGCTTTACGTCCCTAGGGGGTTTGTGTAGATCATGGGCAAGTGCAACACCATTTTATATTATGGACATATAGATGTGGGTCTTAGAACCAATGCCCCGTGAATTCCAAGGGACAACAGTGTGTCTCTTCATGTTCCATGGTCCTGGACAGAGCCTCCTGTCCCCAGGGCTCGCTGCTTGAGGTTAAGCCCAGGGCTCTTTGTGAAACATACTTCTGGATCCCTGGCCAAGCCAACAGCTTGGAATTCCCATTCCCCAAGTAGCAATTTTTGCTTGCTTGGGGGAGATTGTCCCTCAAATGTATATTTTAATGGGATCCAAATACAATCCAATACATAACAATTGGCTGGTGTGTTAGACACCTTGCAGGGTTCTCTCTCTCAAGTTTTAAAAGCGGTGGTTTTTTTCAGTTGTCTGGAAGTCCCCAGTCTGAGCTTTGCTGGCTGCGTCTCTCAGGAGCTGTTTACCTGTTCCTCTGTCTCCTGTTATCTGGTACCTGGCATAGGATGCCCTCAGGGCTAGATCTGGGTCAGGACTGCAGGAAGGCTTCCTGAGGGGAGCAGACACAGACGGTCCAGCCTGCATCCCTTCCTGTTTTCGGAATTTCTCTCCCTACAAGCTAAATGCTTCCTAAGAGTTCATTCCTCAGAAGGCAGATAATCTCAGCATTTCCTAAGGATTTGTCCATTGCGCTCCTTGCAAAGACTACTTTAAAGCCCCTGCATCTGACGCTCAAAGGTTGCAATGAAAATTTCAGCACTGCTGGCTTTGGAAGCAGGGAGATATGGTCAGAACTAGGCCATCCACGCAGCTCACAGCCTGCTGTCCTGCATGGCCCACCAGAAGGCTCTGAGCTCCTGCCTGTCTTGCCCTCCACAGCACTCACTCAGTGTTCTCATGGGTGCTGCTTGCTGTCCTGGTATTTGGGATGCAGGGTCTGAGTCAGACAGGTGGGAATTATGTTCCAGAATGGATCTGTCCCTTCCCGGCAGCTTCTGGCCTGGGTTGGCTTCTCTTGCCCTGCGTTTTCATGTTGCATGAAAAACAACAACAAAATTAGACTGTTGGCTTGGCCAGGGATCCAGAAGTATGTTTCACAAAGAGCCCTGGGCTTAACCTCAAGCAGTGAGCCCTGGGGACAGGAGGCTGAGTCCCTGCTGGGGTCACCCTCCCTGAGCCTTGCTCACATTGGGTCCTCACTAGTGCTTTTTCTGTAACACGTAGGTGTCAGGGATGGAGCATGGATTTGTCCTGGGAGCAAGGGCTTGCTGTCCCTGGCTTAGGTTCACCCCGCTTCTTGTCCCTCAGCGCAAATGTCCTGCCAGATTGCCAAGCGGCTGCTGGAGACTGTTCTGCCTTTATTCCTGCCACTCCCAACTTCCTACCTGCAGATGCCAGGTCAGTCAGAGTGGGGTGGAGGCGGGGGCTTCAAGTTCAGCCCCACACAAGCTCAGCTCTCAGCCTCCCCCTCCAGGCATGGACTTTGGAGAGGAGGTCCAAGCTGTTTCCGGGGATGGGGCAGGAAATAACTCCTCTAGGAGCCGGATTCCCTTGGAAGGGAATGAAGGCCCTTAGAATGTGGTCTTGAACACAAAGCAGGGCTGTGCTGCTTCCAGGGCTGGCAGGCACAGCTTCCTTGGAGGGTGGAGCCGGAGGGGAGGCTAAGAGCGGGGCCGGACTTGCTCCCTGGCTGGAGTCTGCCATCCAGGCGGTGCCCAGGACCAACTCTGCATAGGTGGAGATCAGGGTGACAACGACAGATCTTCAAAGAGCCAGGACTGTGGCCTCATTACTGTGCCTTTTCTCCTGCCCTTGGAGGGTTCGCATCGGGTAAAGGATGTAGGGAGGGAGGGGGAACTGCCACTACGTGACAGGGATTTTTGAAACACGGATCTCATTTAATTCCTCTAACACTTGTGTGAAGTAGGAAGTCTTGTCCTTTGATTTGTCAGACGCTGGTAATTTATATATATATATATATATTCCAGAAACATACTATATTGGGTGCAAAAGCAAAGACAGCCTTCCAGACAATTCTCCCAATCTGTTCATCTCTCCATGCACCCATGTGTTCCATTCATTTAAAAAAGATGCACTGAGATCTTGCTGCAGTGACATTTACAAACGAGGAGACGGGGTTTGAGAGCCAAGTGGCGAGTGGCTGCGCGGCCTTGGAGGTTCGCCGCACCCCTGTGGCCTCAGCTGCTCTGTGTGCGAGTCCATCTCCAGGACTCAGCGAGAAGCTGGCAGATGGGCTCACTAAAGCTTTTGCTTTCCTGTGGAGAGGATTAGGATTCTCAGGTACCCTGTCACCCGGGGCTCATGGTACCATGTCACCCGGGGGGCTTTTTGAAAATGAGGGGCAGCATTTCTGTACTCACAGCGACTGTGAGTGCCTCTGGACTGGGGCAGGGACAAAGGGAGTAAGTGGTCACAAAGGAGTCCCGAAGGGCAAGCCACAGGAAGAGCTATCTGCATCCCTGCAGACCTCAGAAAGGCACAGCCGACTGGACAGCTGGAGCGGAAATCAACAGCACCACCCAATCTGAGAAAGGAAAAGTTTGGGTACGTTGTGAACTGGCAGCAGCAGAAGGTTCGAATGGAGGGAGAGGGTTCAGGGGCAGAAAACACATCTGAGATGACCGATCAGTCCCTCCCCATGTGCCTCTGTGCAGCTCACGGAGACCCCATGCTCCATCTCCCGGTGAGGAGAGCAGTGTCTCCAGCCAGCAGCACCGCTCCCGCCAAAGCAGTCCTGGAATGTTTCTTGTAAGAGACTGAGAACCACATGGTGTTAGACTAGAGGAGACGAAGGAGATGCAGCTGTCTCACTAAATTGCATTAATGAAGATCTCAAAAGTATTTAAAATGACTGCTGTTCAACACAATTTTAATATTCTTGCAGATCAGTGAAAACCAAGTTCTGGGAATCCTACATTAAGATGATTATTCAGATGGCCTGCTATTTCCCATTTTTACTCTGGTGGAGTTTCAGTTGGCCACGCAGCTTTCCTGCAGCTTCTGGGGTAATTGTTATTTTGCTCTTGCTCTGTCCTGTCCTCTCTCCCAGAGTACAGATTCCCAGGGCTTCAACCAAATGTGCGTGTCCTCGTGGACTAAAGCTTCAAGTCGGGGGACTCTGCCTCGACCTTGTCACAACACGGAGAGCAGTCTCCACACTTACCAATCAGGCAGTCCGACTGCAGGACTGTCGCTTCTAGTCATTGTCTCCATTTGTCTTGGCATGCTAATCCATCTTCCCTGACAGTTAGTCCCTTTCTGTCACCACATATTAGCAATCTGTCTACTCATAATGACCCTAACACTGTGTTGATGTTGTTGAATTTTTTAGTGCTGGACACAGAACCTGGGTCTGGCACCTGCTAAGCAAGCGTTCCACCGCGGAGCCAGTGGCGCCCTCTAACCCTCGTATTTAGGCTTAAGATCCATTCTGCCTCCATCTCCCTGCATTTCTCATGCCTCACATGCAGCCTCTGCGTTTTGCTCCTCATCATGGGGGTTTGCATGTTGGCAGCTGGCTCCGTCGCTGTGTTGTGGACGTGGCCAGCCCAAGCCCCTCCACATGGAAACACATCAGGGAATGCATTAGTCTGTTCCACAGTCTACAGTGGAATATCTGCAGCTGAGGAACTTAACAGAACGGGGCTTTATGTAGTTCCTAGTTTAGGAAGCTGAATGGGCACCACAGAGCAGGTTCTGGTGAGCACCCTGCTGTTACCTCGTGGCCTGGTGGCAGGAGAGCTGGAGAGCTGGAGCAGACATCCGGTGAGGCCGGAGACCAGGGAAGCCCAGGCTGGCTCTGTTATAACTCACTCTGCCTGATGGCATCCAAGGGCAGCGCTCAGTGACTCAATCCCAGAGCACTGGGCCCCCTGGTGAACGCCACCTCCCAGTACCACACTGACCTCCAAGCTGTAGATGAGACCCCTGGACCCAGAGATGCCAGGCAAACCGCTTTCTCTTACCCGACGCACAGGGAATTCTCCCACGCTGCTGCCTGTGGTGAAAGCTCTAAATCATTAGCATAGGGGACTGAATTACCGAAAACGGAAGAAGAGTGAAAGGAGCACTTTTTAAAAATAAGAAAAATTTAGAGCTGGGGATGTAGCTCAGGGCAGAGCATTTGCCTCTCATGCGCACGGATTGGGTTTAATCCCAGGTCCAGGCAAAAACAGAAGACTCAACGCTGACAGCCAGGTCGCTTCCAGCTAGGAAATAACTCTTTCTCACGGCATGGATTGCGGAGCTAGTTATGTGGTTCTCTGACTTACTCTCAAATGTCACCCACCTTCTCTCTCTCTCTCATTCTTCTTTCTCTCTCTTTCTTTCTTTCTTTTATGGCACTGGGGATTGAACCCAAGGGCACTTAATCACTGAAATGCATCCCCAGCTCTTTTTATTTTTTATTTTGAGACAGAGTCTCACAAAGTTGCTTGGGGCCTTGCTAAGTTGCTGAGGCTGGCTTTTGGACTTGAGATCCTCCTGCCTCAGCCTCCTGAGCTGCTGGGATCACAGGCGTGTGACACCCTGCCTGGTGCAACTAATGTTCTCTTGAGATCAATTTGCTTTTTAAAATCTGAAGTTCAGCTTTGTTTTAGGAAATGATTCTCCATAACCACAGGTGGGGTGTGCTAGGGACACCTTCTCATTCACTTTCACAGAAACACAGGACTATTAAAAACAGACTCAGGCTGCCACATGTTGGGAGGGGGACAACTTCAGTTCCTGCCACCCAGAAATGAAGCCCCAGCTCGGTCCCCAGCATCCAGGGACAGGGAGAGGAGAGCAGGCACTGGGAAGTAGCTCTCAAGGAGCTGATCTGACATTGGTGGAACCCATTCCTGGGACTTGTCCAAGGTTCTGGACTGGGGAGCCACCTCCCCTACCGGCAGTCCTGGTACAGGCAGGGATGAAGGGCGCCTCTGTGTTCAGCAGCTCTCCTGCCAGTGCTGCGGAGCCTCTCGGAGACTGTTATTCTGTTTTTGCTGAAGTTATGCATTCTGAGCTATTTGGTTTCTTTTGCACCCACCCCTAGCGGGGGTGGTTGTGAAAATCACGCTCTGGCAATAATTAAAATTTCAAGTGAGTAAGAGCCAGGAGGCTGCATCTCCTCAGGGCTGGGCTGAGGGCTGCAGCTGTGTGGCCAGGGAGAGGACAGGGAGCTGCCCCTGACTCGCTCACCCCACCCCAGGACTACAGCCTGGTCCCTCATCCAGCACACATGTGGTCCTCTCTGAAGTAAAAGGGACTCTCTCTTTCCTGAGAAAGCCCCTTGGTAGTCACCTGCTTCCCATACTAGTGGTTCTCAAAGTGGGGCCCCCAGGCCAGGTGCAGCAGCACTCCTGGGACATTGTTAGAAAAATAAAATTTTGTCCCACCTTGGACCTACCGACTCAGAAACTCCGGGTAGTACCTAGAAATCTGAGTTTGGCAAGCCCCCAGGCAGTCCTGATGCCAGCTGAAGGCCCAGAGCCTCTGCCCTAGAAAAGCTCCAGCCTCACCCACTGGACAACCTGGACCCAGGGACCTGGGACTGGACCTGCTTGTGGGCAGGGATTATGCTTCATCCTGTTCATAAACTTGGCCCAAACGCCTGTGCTAGTCTGCTTTCTGTCACTGTGACCAAATACCTGGGAACAACAGCTTAAAAGCAGGAAAGATTGATCTTGATTCACGGTTTAGTTTAGTCCGACTCATGGCGGCTCGACAGTGTATTTTTGACTTTATGATGGTGTGAATGCGCACACAAAGTAGGAGCTGTGTGCTGAGGTTTGAACTTGGATCCTTTCCCAGGCTAGCAATATGTGGTACGATCCTTCCTCAAGCTGCTGGGCAGTACCAGGCTTCTGCAGCTGCCAGTCAGCCACCAGAAAATGAGTGGGTACAACTCCCACAGTGCCTTGCTAAGCTGGGATGCTTGACAGGTTAGGTGGATTTCCCGCATCTTCCCACCTTTGTGTGTGTGCACAGGAGTGGGTTGCTGAAGGTCAAATCCAGGGTCTCCTGCGTACTAGGCAAGTGCTCTACCACTGAGCTACAACCCCAGCCCCAATTAAATGCTTTTTTTTTTTTTACTAATGATATTTTCAGCTGAAGATGAGTTTTTCAGGATGTGAGGTCGCTGTAGTTGAAGAGCGGCCCGACAGATGCCACTAGCATCAAGCACTGAACAGCAGCACACTCTATGCTAGACGCTGATGTGGTTATGGGAACCAAGAGCAGGGAGGAGCCCAGCAGGGAGATCAGCAGTGGCGAGTGGGCAGCTGTGGCTGTGTGGTTCTGAGATTAAATAGGGTGGGCGGAGAAAGGGACATCTGAGCAAGGATGTGAAGGAGGTAAAGTGGTAGCCAGCAGATGCCTGGGAAAGGGTGTCCCACACAGGCTCCTGGAGGGGATCATGCTGGTGCAGTGGCCCAGTGATGGGGCTGTGGCAGGTGCAGGGTGAGCCAGGGCAGTGTGGTGTAGGGCAGGCCAGAGAGGAGATTGGGCCGGGCCTTGTAGGCCTGGTAGGCTGCTCCTTAGAACTGAGACTCAGCACCATGTGAAATGGGGGTATCTGCGAATTCTTAAGCACAGAAATGACACTGATCAGACTTAGGTTTGAAGAGGCTCATGGTGGGTTCTAACTGAGAAATGGCTGCAGAGGGGTGAGGGGGTGACTGGGGACTTCTGGGGAGGCTCCATAGAATCCAAGTCAGGGAAGATGGTGCTGTGGCCACTGTGGGAGGTCATGGTACTGGAGATTTCCTGGCAGATTGGTTGCAGAATGTGAAGAAAGCAGGTAGGCAGAGATAACTCCAGGGTTCCAGCTGAGCTGGTGGACGGCGGTGCTGACCACAAGTGGAAACAGGGAGGGCCATGGGCAGAGCAGGATCTGAGGGAAGTTCTGAGTTAGCCTTAGACACACTGAGGTTGTCCCATAGACCAAGGAGAGGCAGTAAGTGAGAAGGCCGACTCAAGGCTGAAGTTCAGGAAGGTGCCCTGACCCTGTGAACTCAGGAGGGTCAGACAGGTGGCATTGTAAGCCTTCCATGTGGCTGAGAGCTCCAATGGAGGGTGTGGCTGATGGGGACTGCGCCCTGTGGCACAGAAACATTCCTTGGGAGCGGAAAGGAGGTCCTGAGAGCAATGGTGGTCAGGGTGGCACCCTGAGTCCTGCATAGACCCTCCCGTGCTGCAGGAGGACGAGTACCCGCCTGGTCCTGTCCTGACAGAGGAAGGGCTGATGAGCTTGGTGAGGATGGTTTTTGGAGGCTCGAGGCAAAAGCCTGCCTGAGTGGGTTTAAGGAGAGTGGGGGAATCAGAGAATGCAGCCCATAACCCAGGAGCTTCCCTGCAAAGGGCACCAAAGAAATGGAGAGGTGGCTGGAGGGGCAGTGGGCTGCAAAGGTGGGATCCAAACAGCAGGAATGGCAGGGTGTGTCTGCAAGATAAACACACGAAGGCAGTGGCTTAGCAGTGAAGGTGACAAGGGACGTGGGAGTGAGTAAGGACGTAAGGAGCCTTTACTCTGCACCTCGCATCTCCAAAGCCACCCAAGGCTGTGGCATATCACACGCAGTATCGGTGAAAACATTGGGTCTGTACTGCAAATGCAGAAAATTCAGCATATTCAAGGCAGGGCCTGGGCAGGTACAGGCCCTTCGTATGATCCTACTAGCTCTTCGTATGATCCTACTAAGTGCTGCCACTAGTCTAGAACCTTCTCGCCTGGAAAATTCCTACTCCACTTTCAAAGCCCAGATTAGTAACCCTCTCTGAGTAATTTTGGAGGAAAATGGAAACCATGTGTGTGGAAGTTGAGGGTAGATGTCCTTGGGAATGTGAGAGGTGATTTAGCTGTCTTTCCTTCAGTATCAGGGTTGTCCAGAGCCTGGCTAGGATTTCTTGGGTGTGAACATGGTGCTGTCCATCAAACCCTCAAGGGGTCTGTGCCTTTCATGGCCTTTGACTGAGACAGTAAGCAAGAGACCGAGCCCTTTGGGACGCAAGTGAAGACCCCCCTGAGCTTTCTGCCTCGTGCGAGGCCACGTCTGCACCTGCTAACAAACTCACTTTAGCATATCTGGTTGCTCCTTGGAGTCTCCTTTATTATTGGTGAAGTAAATAGTATCTTTACCGCTTGGCCATTTTATATTTGTATGACAGTCATGATCGCTTGACTGCAGTGCTGGCTAATGTCGTGTGTAATGAGGAAGGAATGGGGTGGGGATGGACACAGGGGGAGCTGGGAGGACGCCTAGCTTGTGAGGGGTAAAATCCTGCCAGAACTAGCTCAGCTGGAGGGAATGTTGCTGGGAGGATCCGAGGTCCTCTGGTGTAATTCCAGGCTGCGCAGGATCTCCAGGCCCCAACTGCTAGGGAGAGGGTTGGGGAGGAAGTGTGGCTGGGGTATCATGTGGATATGGGATGTCCCCAAAGGCCCATGTCAGCCTTGGTCTCTGGTGTGGTCTGGGAACTGATGGGACTTTTAAGAGGAGAGGCCTAGGGGAATTTAGGTCACTGGGACCATGCCACTGAAGGGGACTGTGGGACCCTACTCTTCATTTCTTCTCTAGCTTCTCCTCCACAAGGTAAACAGCTTTGCTTCCGCAGATGCTCCCTGACGATGTGCTGCCTGCCACAGGCCCAGTGGCAATGAGGGAACTGCCATGGACTGAAACCTCCAAAACTGTGAGCCCAAATAAACATTTTCTCTTTATAATTTGCTTATCTCAGACATGTGTCGTAGTAACAGAAAGCTGACTAACACTGTCTGAATATAACCAAAATAAGCAGAAGTTTCTCTCATACGAAAGAAAAGCAGACATCAGGTGCTTGGGGCCAGCAGGACAGCTTCTCAATGTCTTAAAGGACTACGACCCCCGTTTCCCTGCTCTGACATCCTCAGCACTCTTCCATCTTCAACCTCACATCAACATCTAACACGGTTGCTGAAGCGTGAGATATTATGTAATTCAGGTGTCAAGTAGCATGAAGGAAAGGACATTCTTGCTCTTTTTTGAAAGGACTTCCAGGTAATTCCACATAGCACTTCTATGGGGCAGCTGTGGGATGCAGGTGAGTGGCTGGCTTGTCCCCACAAAGGGACACCCTGCCTGCAGAGGAAGCTGATATGGGGAGAGCACATTACGGAGGAGGGAAGTCAGGGGAAACTCCTGCTGATGTCCAGTTGACCTTCAGGACTTGTGGGCAGGCCTTCTGCACGTGAGAAGCCGGGGGATTCAGTAGGTCCCTGGGTCCCATAGGGACTTGTGGTCAGGCCTACTCCACGCAAGAAGCTGGGGGATTCATTAGGTCCCTGGGTTCTCATAGAGACTGGAGGGCAGGAATACTCCACGGGAGAAGCCCTCAGACTCCCTCTCTGTGCTCATGGGAACCTGTGTAGTTTTCTTCCCTGAGGGAACGGCCAAAGGCCTACAGCAACTGGTGACTGGAAATGAGAGGCCTGTGTCGGGTGTTAGGCATTGCATCCTTGCCTTGCACCCATGTGGTGAGGTCCTGGTCCTCTTGGTCTGATCATTGAGCTGGCCACTGCTCCTTTCCCTCGTCCCCTCACTTCCTATGACTTGATGGGGCAGCAGCCTGCAGAACTGAATGCTCAGCTAAAGGCCTGAAGCGTTCACCTAGGTGGCTCGTTTTCGTACCCGGCTGCCTGGGGTGCTGGTTAAGAAATCAGTAGGGAAGGGTGCTGCGCTTGATTAGCAATGTCTGCCCAGTGAGCTGCAAAGGATGCAGGTGCCATGCTCCCTCACTGCCAGTGTGAATTAGTGTTTGATTGATACTCTCTGTTCCAAATCAATAAGGGGGAATTAAAATGACTTCCGAAATTGGTTCCCCAAATTGGTGCCACTTAGCCCCATTCAGATATCGGGGGTGGAAAGATTGCAGGCAGAGGAGGCTGATGTGACAGCAGCGGAAGGCAGCTCAGGAGGGACTGGGGCAGGAGGCTCAGGCCATGTGGGGCGCTGCCATTTTCTGGGTAATGTGGGCAAGTCACTTCCCCTGCCAGGGTGCCTGTGAGCGAATCCTCAGTAAGAGGCTGCTGAACCCGAGGCCCTCTGATTTGTCTGCCTGAGGCCTGGCCACTCAGGGGGCACTCGGCGCTCTGGTGGCCTCATCTTGTCCTTCCCCAAGCATGCTGGTTTGCCTCTGTACTGTGAGGACGCTTCTCTGTGAACAGTGGCTTTTATGGAGCCCTCATTCTCCCCAGGCCCTGATCCAGGGGCCTCTTCCCTTCCCGTGGAGCTTCCCTGCACCCAGGCAGAGCTGTGCCGTCCTGGCTGTGGCTCCACCAGGCTGAGAGTCACTGGAAGGCCAGTCCAGGTCTGATTTCACCCAGTTGCAGACGTGCAAGGGGCCTGGCACTGCACACAAGCCCAGTCAACGTTTGTTAATGGAGTAAAAATAACCCCTGAGCAGCCTGAGGCAGCTGGGAATGCAGGGTAGAGTACGCAGGGTTGCCCCTGCTCCCTCCCTCCTTTCTCAGCTCTTCCCCTCCTCCCTTCCTTTACCTCCATAGCATTTCCAAGCCAAGACAGCCTTTGGGGACCTCACCCTGGGCTTTGGGGGTGACCCTGCAGGAGGCCTGGGCTGAGGCTGGGGTGTAGGAGATGCAGGGTCTCAGACAGGCCTTCCTCCTGGGAGGCTGTGTGGTCAAGGACGCTGGGAGTCAGTAAGGGGCACTGTTTACACGATAAAGCCTGGTTTTCTCTGAACTTCCTGAAAATTGGACTGAATGTGCTAAATACATAATGAATCTGCTAAACTCTTTAATGTGCTTGCAGTACTTATTGATTTCCTCGTTGATTACATATAATTTGCTGAACTGATTTAGCTGTGTGACTTGGAAGCCATTTGGGAAAAATCTCTGTAATTTGTCACTCAACTCACCCTGGACTTTCAAATGAATGCAGCAAGATACATTTTAAAAAAAGTTTCAGGGTTGTGATCTGGGTTCTGTTCAATGAATGACACCACATTCAATGGAACAAATGTTTTTTATTAGTCCCAATTACGTGCAGGCCCTGTGGGAGCTCCTAGGGTTTGCCCATGAATAGGGTGGGGTGTGTTTCTGACCTCAAAGTGCTCAGCTTGGGGTGGGGGTATGGGGATGGAGCCTTGGATGGACCAGCCCTGGAGCGCTTGCAAGTCAGAGGAGGGCGCAGAGCAGGAGCACATAAATTCATTGGTGGAAGGCAGATGCCTGTCTCCTGTGAGACGGCACCTTAATTCCTCATCATCCCTTGGAACCTGGCTCAAATGGCCCCTTCTCTTCCACCTTGGGCTCAGCGAGTCAGAGCCTCCTCTTGGGTTGAGGCTGTTCGGTGGCTGGGTCTTCAGAGGGAATTTGACTTGAAGCTGTTTTTCCTTTTGTGGCACCAGGGCTTGAACCCAGGGGTACTTAACCACTGAGTCACATCCCCAGCCCTTTTTGATTTAAATTTTGAAATGGGGTCTCGCCAAGTTGCTCAGGACCGCGGTCGGTTGCTGCGGCTGACATTGATGTAAGCTGGTTCTCCATCTTGCCTTTTTGAGGGGGTTCTCTGTGGCGTTCTCCAGGGAGCAGGTGACAGAGGGTCTGTAGTTGTCACTTCCTCACCTCCCTCCACTCTTCTTTGATGAGTGCCCCAGGTGCCCTTTGAGAACTCTCCTCTCTGCCCTCCAGGTGGAAGCAGTGTGCCCACCCTGTCGTACTGGGGGCCTCATCCTGGGGCACCTCAGCCAGACAGCTGTGGTGCCAGGGCAGAGGAGAGAGGCGGCCGAGGCTGCTGCTGAGCTCCCTGCTCCTCCAGGGCCTTTCCTGCTGCAGCGCTTCGCCCACAGTCCTCTCCTCTCCTCTAAGCTAAAGCTTTTGAGGAGGGGCTCTGCCACAGAAGGGCTTCTTGAGCCTTTACTGATGCTTGCCAGAGGCTGGGGCCTGGTCAGCCCTGCCTCTCCCAGCAGCAAGACCAGGGGGCGCAGAGGTGGCTGCTGTCCTAGAGCTACTTTCTTAGCACAGAACTTTGGGAAAGGAAGGCATGTTCACAGTGATCCTGCATGGGCTGAAGGGAGGGGTCAGGGAGTCGGGAGGGGTCATGGAGTCTGGGGACAGAAGGCAGCTCAAGGGCAGGGCTCATTGCTTCTGTTTGGTTGGGCTGTGGACTGGTCCAGGAGGTGGCTGGATGGTTGGATGGGGTGGCTCAGGGGTGTGAAGGGGCCTCTGTTTTTTCTGGCTCACAGTTGTCACCTGATCAGTGTCTCTCCTGACCCCCACCTTCTTGTCCTCATTAGGGTCCATGAGCTGCCAGGCTGGTTTCTGCTGCTCTCCGTGCAAAGGCCTACTTGGTGTGTTAGGTGGGGAGGACCTCTTCTCCCCCTGGGAGGAATTGCTCCTTCCTCCCTGGCAGGACAGTGGCCCTGTGGCCAGCCCTCAGAGTCCACCTCCACCCCAGTGTCTGCGGAGCTCCCAACCTGAGCCTCCCAGTGTCGTACTAACTGGGCTGCCAGTGACTGCACGCCCGAAACAGTCACCTCTGCTGGCTGGGCCCTCGCCCCAAGCCCCCACTCCCCCCAGTGAGTGGCATGCTGTGGTCCACAGCCAGCTGCTGTGCTGTGAATGTGGGCCTTGGGGAGGTGACAGGATCAAGTAGGTCATCAGGGTGGGGTCCCGGATTGAGTCCTGGTGGCTTTACCAGAAGAGGGCGAGACCAGAGCGCACAGTCACCTACTGAAGGGACAGCATGTACACAGCTCCTGTCCCTCACTATGTGATGCCGTGGGCACCCTGGACTCTGCCAGAAAGGAGGCGGTGGTCACACGTAGGCCCTTGCCCTTGCACTACTGCAGACTGAAAGCCCAGATCGGCCTCGTTTTAACACCCAGTGGTGGCACTGCCTTATCAGAGGGACAGCCAGGTGCTGGCCCACCCAGAGGACCCCTTCCTCAGTCCAGTTCTGCCCCCGCTTTCCAACCTGCTCCTACTGAAGGCCTCTTCAGGGCTCCTTTGCGCTTGGGGGAGTGCTCAGCGGCCCCTCCTGTCCTGCTGCACGTGCCTGCTGCCACTTACTGTCTGTGCCTCCCTTGTTTTCCATGTCAACCTCAGCCCAGGGTCCTTGCTGTCCTGGAACCCACAGGCCACTCATGGTCCTTTCTCTGAGATGCCCGGGATGTGCTTCTTGCAAGGGATCCTGGGCTGGCGGGGGCTTGGCGGGGGCTTACCGGGGCCAGCAATGGCAAACCCAGCACAGGGCCCATGCTGCGGGGGACGTGTATTGAAAGGGTGCAGAAGCAAGGCAGAGGCATGGGGAGGGCAGAGGTTGGACATGTTGGGCAGATTCTACTCCCGGGAAGTGCTGGGCCCTGTGTTTCTGAGAGTGTGTGCAGGGGCCACTCTATGTTGGGGCGTGGGGGAAGCAACCAAGGTCTGCCTCCTGAAGCTCTCAGTAAAGCCTCTGTGTCCCCCAGACAGCCAACAGACACAGCCCCAAGGAGGGTAGGTAAAAGTGGAAGGGTAAAAGTGGAAGTCGGGCACTTTCAAGAGAAATGAGGTGGCGAGAGGGGAAGTCAAGCATCTTGATAAATCCAGGTGTTTGAGGATTGCAGGATTACAAAGGGCCTTAGCCTCCTTCCACACTAGGGTCCAAGCCCTGGAGAGTTTGATAGGGGTGGATTCCTGGGGCTCATCCCTGAGATCAGATGGGGCAGGTCTGGGTGCAGGTTAGACATGGATCCGCACTTTAATAACCACCTCTGGAGCTTTGACCCAGGAGGTCTGCGACCCCAGACCACAGCCGCCGTGGGGGAAACAAGCCCTCCTGCATGCTGGACTTCTCTCTGCCGCATCCCTTCTGAGGCTCCCAGTGACAGCCCTAGAGGTGGCAGCTGAGCATGGCTGAGGCTTGCGAGTTTCACTGCTATCATGGGTGCAGGAGGACAAGAAAGTCACTTGGAAGTCTCTCATGTTTCTACACTGTAGATGATCAGATTGTTTTGATCATTTGGGGAAATTGTTTCCAGAAAAATACAAGAAAAAATCCACATTTCATTCTTGCCCCTAAATATAGCAGCTTAGCTTTTATGGAGTTTCCTTCCACCTTGGCTTTGTGTGTGCAAGGTCGCTTGCTGCTGCTATGATGGTGCTGCGGCTTTAAAGTTGCATCCTGTTCCCTTCAGGTGACAATGGCCCTCCCTAAATAGAATTCTGATGGCCATAAGATAGTTCATCGTGTCTGGAATAAGCTTACGTAATCATTTTCTATTTTGAACATTAGGTGGTTTCCAAGTTTTCTCTAGGGATTGGTAACAGGCTGATGAGAGCTTTTCTGTGCATGCTAATCTCGTGTCTCTGACAGTGTGTGGGGACTGCTTGGATGTAGAAATGCAGGGACAAAGTCAGGACACGTTCTAGTTCTCCCTTGACCGTAAGCATCCAAGATGACTTCACACTCTGGTCTCAGCCTCTTTCCATGCTCAGTACACACTTGTGAAACCCATGTGTGGCTGGGTATTTGTCCATTTCTTCCAACTTATCAAAGTTAGAGGAGTAAATCTTTTCAAAATAAGTTCTAATAATCCTCTGGATTTTGGTTGAGTCAGTGGTGATGTCTCCATTTTTTGTCCTTGATTTTGTTGATTTGCTTCACTTCATTCTTCCTTTTAGTGAGGTTGGCTAGGGGTCTGTCAATCTTATTTGTTGTTTCAAAGAACCAAGTGTTTCTTGTTGATTTTTTGTATTGTGTTTTTTGTTCTCAATTTCCTTAATTTCAGCTTTGATCTTAGTTATTTCCTGTCTTCTGTTGGGTGGGATGGGATTCTTCCTCTGTTTGTAGGTATTTGACTTGGAGCACAAGTCCATTTAGTTGGGCTCTTTCCTGATTTTTGATGAAGGCACTCAGTGCTATAAATTTCCCTCTTAATAATGCTTTCACACTATCCCATAGATTTCAATATGTTGTGTCATCATTCTCATTCACTTTCAAGAATTTCTTAATTTCTGCACTCATTTCATCTTTGATCCATTCTTCATTTAAGAGGATATTATTCAGTGTCCAAGTATTTGAGTATTTTCTGTTGTTTTTCTTGCGGTTAATTGCTAAGATCATGCATTTGTGATCTGACAGGATACATGGGATTATATCAACTATTTTGTATTTGCTAAGATCTCTTTTATGGATTAGGATGTGATTATTTTGGAGAAGGATCCATGTGCTGCTGAAAAGAAGGTAAACTCAGTCGATTTGGGATGGAATATTCTGTAAAGGTCTGTAAAGTCCAATTGATTGATAGAGTTGTTTAAGTTAGAGATGTCTTTATTGATTTTTTGCCTTGGTGATCTTTCTATTGTTGATAGTGGTGTATGGAAGTCCTCCAGTATTATTGTTTGAAATAGAAAAGAGGTTTAATGTCCTTGAGTACTTTTTCCATATATTTGGGAGAGCTGTAACTGGGGGCATAAATGTTGACTATCATTATGTCTTCTTGATGTATTGTTCCTTTTACTATGATATAGTGACTTTCTTTATCCATCCTTCTGACTAATTTTTGGTCAAAATTCACTTTGTCAAATACAAGCATCCCAACACCAGCTTGCTTTCTTTGGCCGCAAGCCTGGTAGGCTTTTGCCAACCTTTCACTGCCAACCTGTGTCTAGTTTTGACTGTGAGGTGTGTCTCCTGTAAGCAGCATATTGTTGGATTTTGGTTTTTCATCCAATCAGCTAATCTGTGTCTTTTGATTGGGGCATTGAGTCCATTCACGTTCAGTGTTAGATTAGATATCTGATTCTGGGTCCCTGGCCTTGGGACCTTTGCTGTATTTTGCACCATCTTGGATATATTTTAGTGAGTTATGTTATTATTGACTTTCTTCTGCTTATGGGCTTTGGGAGTTGTTAGCTTGTTCCTCTGACTGAAGTTTGTCTTTGAGTATTCTCTGTAGAGCTGGTTTTGTGTTCATATATCTTGCTATTTTGAGCTTATCATGGAAGTATTTTATTTCCCCATCACATTTAAAGCTGAATTTTGCAGGGTATAGTATCTTTGGCTGAAAATTCTTTTCTTGCAATATTTGAAAAATGTTGTTCCATGTTCTCCTGGCCTTAATTGTCTGAGGCAAAAAAATCCAAAGTAATCTTCATTGGTCTGCCTCTGACTGTGATTTGGTGTTTTTCCCTTACTGCTTTTAGAATTATTTCCTTAATTTCTGTTACTCATTTTATATATGATGTGTCTTGCTGAGTTGCTCGTTTGGTTAGGTCTGTTTGGTGTCCTATAGGCGTCTTGACTTTGAATTTCTGGATCAAATCTGATTTGGGGGAAATTTTCTTTGGCAGTCTCTTTGAGAAGATTCTTTGTGCCTCTTGTTTGTTGCTCTACGTTTTCTCCAATCCCAATTGCTCCCAGGTTATTTCTTCTCATCTCATCCCATGCTTCTTGGAAGTTCTGCTCATTCTCAGTAAGTTTCTTTTCTTGTCTATCCTCCTTGCACTCAATGTTGCTCAGCCTGTCTTCGTTGCCTGATGTTAGTTCTTTGAAAGCTGAGGTTCTATTTTCTACTGAATTTATTCTGATATTGATATCTTCCAATGAGCTTTTAATCTTGTTGACTGTGTTTTTCATTTCAAAGAGCTCTGCTACATCTCTTTTCAGAATGTCTAGCTTTTAATCAAAGTGGTCTCTCAGCTCCTGAAATTGTTCTCTTATTTCCTTCCTTAAGTCTTCTTTTAATTCTTTGGTTGGTTTAATAATCAGACTGTTGACACTTTTTCCTAGGTTTCATGTAAGTCCTCGTCCGGATTTGAAGTGGAGGATTATTTCCTTTTTTCTGCATTTTCAGTTTCAGGAAATGGGGCTTGCTATCCATCACTAATACTCTTGGGGCTTTGTTGATGGTGTGGAGTTTTTGTCTCTTTGCTTACTTGGGCTGGGATACAATTTGGACAGTACAGTTCAATGGCTGGCTCCTCAACCTGTGAACTATTATGGACCTTACAGTTTCTAATACCTCAGGAGATGGGGGTTGGAGTCAACATGTACAGTCAATGCCTACGACAGGGTTGGTTTGGATACTTTGTGCCAACTGTAGCTGTTAAAGTGTTGATTACCATCTATAAGAGCAACCGGATTAGCTGTTTTCTCCATGAGGGTCCTCAGGCTATAGTTGGTTTGAAAGCAAACATCTGTTTTCAAATTTGGCATTCACTTCAGTTTTCCAAAACCTCTGTAGGTGAAGAAAAAAGTCTAGAGAGCAAAGGGAATGTGATAGGAAGGTAGCGAGGATACTTGTGAATTTGGAGAGAGGACAAGAGAGTGGAGAAGATGGAGGCTACTTTGCTAAAACAAAGAAAAGAAAGGGGAAGAGACTGGGGTAATGCCTTTGAGGGAGGATGAGAGAGAGCAGAATACAGTTTAGATGCTGACAGAGGAAAGGGAAGGAGCGGGTAGCAGAGAGGCTCACTACCAGGAGACTCCACCGCACAATGAGACCATGCACCAGTTTACACGATCACACGCAGACGCAAGTCAAATCACGGCAACACAAACAGCTCAGGAACCAAGAAGCGAAAAAGCAACAATGCCAAACAGACCGACAAAAAATAAAAATAATCAAAATACAAACACACAGGGACAGCACCAAGAAGAGAAAACAAAGAAGCGTTGGCCCGGTTATGAACTATTACCACTGAGGTCAAAACACACAGTGGGGATAAATGTTCCCATCCGACCCCATGGTGGAGGCTCCTCCACGGTGA
This sequence comes from Aplodontia rufa, assembly GCA_004027875.1. Lineage (NCBI taxonomy): Eukaryota > Metazoa > Chordata > Mammalia > Rodentia > Aplodontiidae > Aplodontia > Aplodontia rufa. The sequence goes on along the minus strand of PVKS010004425.1, from coordinate 25,380 downwards.
GCTCGCTGGAGTGACTGCGTTTTGCTGTTCTCAGCTGGAAGTCGGAATCCCGGGAGTCCTCCCAATATTCTTCCCCTTGCAGAAAGGCGCTTCTCCCACATTGGGGCTTCTCCTGCCTCATGGGGAGATCCTACATGCAGCCCTCCCTCCAGGCACCATCTTCCCGGATCTCCTGTGAGCTTCTTGTTCACTTTGCCCATTCCTCATTTGGCAATTTGTCCTGCGAAAGTGCTCAGAATAAAAATGGAGTCACCTGTGTCCAACCTTAACATCAACAAAAAATACATAAATTCAGGAGGTCAGGAAGGAAGGGATATCGTGCATGTGTGCCTGATATCAAAACACTGTCACTAGAGACTCTGCCAGGACACAGCCAGCACTAAGGCCACCACAATCTTACACACAAAATGCTTCTGGGAGGCCATCTGCCCAGCAACTGCCTGTCCACCCTTGGGCTAATGCCACCTTTGCATCTTCTCTTTGTAGCCGAGAATAATTGGTTGAGGACAACTTATGCAACCCTTTTCATTTATCCTTTAAAACCTTTGTATTAGAGCTAGGCACAGGGGTGCATGCCAGTAATTCCAGGTACTGGAGGCTGAGGCAGGAGGATCACAAGTTCAAGGCCAGCCTGGGCAACTTGGTGACACCGCATCTGAAAATTAATCAAAAAGACTGGGGATGTGGCTCAGTGGTAGAGTGTCCCTGTGATCAATCTCCAGTACTGGGGGAGGAAAGAAAAGGAAAAGGAAACACTCTTTGCTTCCTTTGGCCTCTGTGGCCCACACATGCTCCCCCTGCATGTACCTTCCTGAAAAAGTTCCGTTTTGGAGAATCCCTTTCCCTTAGTTACTGGTTGACAGCCTTTTTGTACTTGGTTTATATGAATCCTTTACAATCTTCTGTGCATCAATCTCTTATGTGTTACCCGTTTTGTAAATATCATCACTTTATTGTTAGTAATTATTACTTAGAAATTTTAGATTTTAATCAAATCAACTCCTTTTCCTATGGTTTGTTCATTTTATATCTTATCCAAAAAGTAATTTCCTATCCTGACATTAAAAGGAATCTTTCTATAATTCCTTGTGGAACATTTTCTACCAGATTCATTATAAACAGTCATCTTCATTCTTTAGAGAGTTCTGTAAATTGAAGCTTTATGTCCTCAGTTTAGATGAGGGCAGCTGACAGTGGTCACTGACTTGCCCAAGGCAGCCCAGCAGGCAAAGGCTAGACTGGCTAGAGGACTTTCCTGCCACAAGTTTCCTACCCCATCAACAGAATGGAGACTGAGTGCTCAATTCAACTGTTCAGCTCCCTTCTCTAGCAGTGGGAGTTAGATCTCAGTGAAAGGAAGGGCCCAGGTGACTTGGCCAGTGTCAAAGGGCCTTTGGTCCTGTCTGTGTCTTGGTGGGTAGGCACGTGCAGTCGGGGCTGGTCTGGGAGCCATGATGTACCTGCTTCCTGCTGGCTGTCAGAACACTATGCCTGAGTGCAGGGCCAGCTATGTGGCAGCTATGTGGAGGCCCTGGCCGGGTGCAGCCTCCCAGACAGAAGATCCTCACCGCATTATCATAGGAAGGTGGAGACTTCCTAGGAATCCTCCAGAGCTTCCCCCCAGCAGGAGTTTGCCCCTGCCCACAGTCTGCCTGTTCCTGCAGGAACCTTCCTGGTCAGTTGTCCAGCTTAATTCCAGAGTAATTCATGAGAGGACCCACTTTTGAGAGTGGACACCTGAGAGTGCAGCTGAGACTGGCAGGATCACAAGAGCCTCAGATATGCTGGTGGCCTTGGACACCTCAGCTATGGCTTGTGATTTGCAATGAGCACCAAGTCCTCAAGTGTCCGGGCCCCTATTGGGGTTGCCTTTGATCATGGGACCTCAATTCCAAATTTTCCATGGAGTCTCAGTGTCCAACTATTCCTCTCAAACCACAGAAATGCAGTCCCCACCTTGCACATTTCACCTCCTGAGGAAAGAAGTCTCCATGTGACCTTTAGCTGTGTTGCCTCATTGAATTCCCATGATGGCCCCATGAAGTCCCGTTCTGCAGATGACTACTAAGGCCCAGCGTTAGTGTATCATCTTTGGAGAAATATCTTTTTGAGTCCTTTTTTAACTGGATATTCCTTTCTTTTATTTGGTTCTAAGCATTCTTCATATATTCTAGATGCAAGTCCCTCAGCAGAGCTCCCCACCCTGCAGGCTGCCATTTCAATCTGCTGACCTCGGTCTGTGAGGCACAAACTCTTAGGACTTGGATAAAATTCCATTTATTTATTTGATAATTGTTTCTCATGACTTTGGTGTCATTTCTGATAAATATTTGCCTCATTTAAGATTCCCAAAATTTACCCCTATTATTTAAAAAAAAGAGTTTTATAGCTTTATGACTTTTTCTTAAACAGGAAAGAGTTTATTGAAAGAATAGGAAAAGGGAAAGGGGACACTCTCAATTTAGAGAGTGTGTCCTCCTAGAGAGGAGAGGGACAATGTGCCTCTCCTGCACTCCAGTTTTACTGGGAATCCCAGAGAAGTTTCCAGAGTCCTGCCCAGATCCACCTCTTGACTTTTGACTGACAGCAAAATGTATCAGACTTTCCTCATTGCAAAGCTTCATGGCTTGTGTTTGGGTCTCCGATAGATTTTAAGCACATTCTTGTATGTGGTATGAGCAGAGTTCCAAATTCATTTTTCCACACAGAAAAGCTTGAGTTGATGAGAAGATGGTCCTTTCTCCATCCGCAGGGCTCCTCTAAGGACCCGGTGAGCAAAAGGAGGAGAGAAGGAGGTGCAGGAGGGTTTCCCCAGTGACCCGCCTCCTGGGCCACACGTGGCTGGGCCTCCCTGCCTCTCAGGGCCTTGGGTTGCACAGTTGACCAGAGAAATGGGCTGAGGGTTCAGTAGGAAGTTCCTTGCTGCCTGGCACTTCCACGATGAGGCACCCAGGGTCTGGGATGGGGAGCTCTACAGAATCCCAAGGCTCCCTTTACTAGGGAAGGCTTGAGGACTTGGGGAGAGGTGACTGGCTCAGGTTGAGGCCTCTGGTTAGCTGTGGCTGGAGCAACGCAGCCTCAGGGCCTTGGTGTGGACTCTAAGTACGAAGAGAATGGGCCTTGCCTCCCTTCTGGCCAGAGTCCCCAGGGCAGGCTACATCCCAGGACTTGAGCAGGGTGGAGGAGCAAGCCCCTCCTCCAGCACAATCTTGGCAGGAAATAGAGCAATGAACACTTCTCCTTCTAAACTGAGCCTTATTGCAACATGAAAAATAATCACAGCTGTGAAAATGTAAATGTTTAAGTCTGCATCCCACCTGGGTCTTGGTCCCTCTGTGGCTTCAAGAGCAGCTCTTTTGTTCCATGCTGCCTGCACCCCTCTGCTGCCCTAGGTCCTCTGCATGAGGGTGCTGAGCCCACACAGCCATCCCTAGGGAGCTGGTGGTGGCTGGGGTCAAAGGCGCCTTCCAAGAGGGGGCTTGGGGATGGCCTTACGTCAGCCTGGGCTGCCCTGCCTGAAGGTTGCTGGGGCAGAGGGAGGAAGTCACCTTGGAGGAGAGGGACAGCAAGGGAGGAGAAAGGGCTCTTCCCCTGACCTTGTCTCCAGAGGAGGTCTGAGAAGTTCCTGGAGAGGGGGAGCTGAACTTGGGGTGAGGGAGAAGCACTGCAGAAACGAGCTCACAGATGAGCCAGGCAAAGACAGGCTTCTTAAGGAAAGCAGAGACGCATTTGAGGGGAGGCACATCTCAAGAGTGAGACGGCTTTTGTGGGACAGCCAGGAGTCCACTTTGGAGGGAGAATGTGGGCCACCTTGAGACGGAGAGACACCTCTGGGGCTCTCAGACTCTTTACGTTTTACACCAGGGATTGAATCCTGGGGAGCTTAACCACCGAGCCACATCTCCAGCCCTAGTTATTTTTTATTTTGAGACAGTGTCTCACTAAGTTGCTTAGGGCCTCACTAAGTTGCTGACACTGGCCTTGAACTTGTGATCCTCCTGCCTCAGCTTCCCAAGCCACTGGGATTGCAGGCGTGTGCCACTGCACCTGGCTTCTCAGCCTCTTCTTTTAAAGGACAGGCTTTGAGGAGGGGCATGGAAGAGGGGTGTGGGTGGCATGAGTCTGGTGATCCCGAGGTGGCTGGTGAGGGTCTGGCGATTCCCAGGATCCTTAGGCTGATGCGATTTCCAGTATCTGATCAGTAGATAACTTAGGAAAGTCCCGTAAATTGTAGGCTTCTTAGAATATCACATCTGTCTTTGTTTAGTTTATTTACTGCACTGGTTAATAGTGCATGAGGCAATTTTCATGAGTGAGTGAACTTAAAGTAACTCTGAGATTACAGATTTCTCAGAAATTTGGGAGAGCCCTGGAAAGGGCTGGGGAACTTCAAGGTCATGCTTCCTTCCGTGTCCTTCCTCTTGTCCCTTTTGGCCCATCTTTATTTATTTATTTATTTCTGTCTCACCTTCACCAGCTGGGATTCAGTTTGCTTTTCTGTTAAACAGGGAATGTCCATCAAAACGCTTTTGGCTGCAGGTGACAGGATGCTCAGCCACAGTGGCCCATGGGCTTATCACCTCCTCCCTGATGAGAAGGCAGAGGTCAGTGGTGTAAAAACAAAAACTTTAGTCCATTTGCATTTAACAGAAATCAACTAAACAAAGAGCGATTTGGAAAATTCATCCTCCCTAGAACCAGAAAAGGTTCAGGTGACAACCTTGGGTGGGTAACATTTACAGACAGAAAAGTGGCAGGCGCAAGCAAGGGGAGGGGAGGCAGAGCCCATCCCTGCCTCGGGCTCAGGTCTGCCCTGCTCCAACTTGGGGCAAGAGTGGCCGCCAGTTGTGATTGGCTGGAGTTCTGCTGCTGTAATTGGCTGCGCCTCGGCCAGGTGTCACAAAGGCCAGCTCTGGGGAGTTTGTGTTTTCACAGAGTTAGGGTGCACAGTCCGCAGGCTTTCAGGCTGCAGTTGGTTCCAGCAGCCATGATCCAGCCCTGGTGTCCCTGCTCTGCCTCAACAGAGCTCCAGGAGGCCTCATGGTTGCAAGATTTCAGCCACATTCTCCAGCCTAATGGCAGAGAGGACAGGCCACCAAGGGGAAAGCCAGCCCCTGCTCCCCCTTCCAGTGCGTCCACCAAGCACTAAATCACCTGAGCTGTCAGCGCTGCCAGCCCCTGGGTACTCAGAAGCCCCCTCCTGAGTCACAGATTCCTACACCTGTCCCCACCTGTGTCCACAAATGCTGGCTCTGGTCATCTTGCATCTTGTCCCCAAGCAGTGTCCCATCTGTGTGGCATGGCCTCTTCCCCCGTAGACTGGGGTAACTCAGAGAGTGCACAGCAGGAACTTGGGGCCACCAGTGCTCCACTCCTGCCATCTGTGTTCTGGGACACTTGATTGCTAGGTTTTGACTGGGGCTTTTTTTTTTTTTTTTTCTATCTTAGTTATTCTGTGTGTTTGTAAGAGGATAGGGACATTACGAAGCTACAGCCACTGTCTCCACTGTGACTGGCTGTGCCCTTTCACACCTTTTCATGCTGTCCTTGGAGACAGGTCCTCTCCAGGTGGCTGCGTGTCCTGAGTCCTGCATATTCAAGTGCCCTGAGGCCTTGAGTCTGTATTTTTCTGTCTGTTTGGGATGCTCAGCTCCGGCTCTGTGTGCATCTCAGAATCTACCTGCTTGCATTGCTTCACCCCCTGAGAGTTGTTCCACTCTTCCTCCCCGCCTCTGCCCCTCCCCTCCTCTCTCCCTGTTTTGTTTTGTTTTTTTTTTCTAAATTGCTTTCTTTGTGTTGCAGTAAAGAGAATGGGATTCAGTTTTCCCCTCTAGCACTTTACAGGGATTTTCTTGAGCTCTGAAATCACAATTTCCCCATCTGTAAAATAAAAACACATGAAGATCTTAGAAAGGATTAAATATATGGTAGGTTCTCCTTCTCTATTTCTGCATCTCCACCTGGGTATAACGTTCAAACTTAGCACATTTTCAAGTGTTTTGCTTTCATTTACTGGATAACTTTACAGTTTGCTTTTATAAAATAGATGTGTATTCAGAGTATTTAAAATTTGATTTTGAAGACATACCCCCTCCTGTGGTATAGGGTAGGGAGAAAAAAAAAGAAAGAAACCAGAAATTGAGTTGTTTTTTCCTTCTGAGAGTTTTGAAAGGTAAAGACTTCATGCATTTAAATTCAGTCACCTTTTTATTATGCAAATATGTCCCCTTGGAGTCTGCCTCTGGGTGAGCTGGACTGGAAACCCTTTCAGGATGAATGGAGCAAGAGGGAAGCAAAGGTTGGACATTTCTCAAGTCCCTTTTCCTCAGAAGCCAGCTAGCTCTCCTCCCACAGTCCCAAGTATTTTCTTTTTCTTTTCTTTTTTTGTTTTTTATTAAAGAGAGAAGGACAGTGAGAAGAGAAAGGGACAGAGAGAATCAATTTTTATTGGGTTTTTCACATGGCTTTCGTTGCTCTGACACTTAATTGTGTATGTGGTGCTGGGGTTTGAACCCGTGTTCTTGAGCAGGCTGGGCAAGCACAACCGCCGCTCCAGCCCCCCAGCTGCCTTCTTTACCACATGGTACTTACTCCCTGGGGAAAAAATACTTTTTCAATTAAGTTTCTAGTTTCAGACCCTCCAGACACTCCTTGCACCATCACAGTATTAGAGGAGGGGGATCCAGGGTACGAGGCAAGTATGGAAAGGCTAGCACCAGTGTCCAGGAGGAAACCGATCTTTTGGCTCCCTATGGAGAAGCAGACCTGGGGCTCATGCATGGTGTGAGACAGATTAGGAGAGACAGTGAAATGGCTAGGTAGTCAGGACAGAGGGCCCCTATCCAAGAGCTAGCTGGTAGAGGCAGAGAGTGATTGACAAGGCGTGCTCGGGCCTTCAAATGCAAAAAGACCTTGAGGCTCACCCTAGTCCTGACTCAGAGATAGGGGTGGTCACTGGTGGATACTAGGAAGTATTTACCACCTTTTGTTTTAACCAATGGTGCTCTTGACCAGTTTCAATGCCTGTTTTACACAGATTTTAACCAATGGAGTTGATTCGTTTCTCAATGCCTGCTTTGCATGAATGTTAATTATGCTCACACCTCAAATCTATATAACCCCTGGCCTAACCTCCATTAGAAGGTGTCCTGCTTCCAGGTGCCTCTCCACCTTGCGGAGTCTCTGCTCTTCTTCCTAAATAAATCCTACTCCTTTTACTCCTCCTTCCGTGATTGTCCGTGGATTTTATTCTTCAAATTCGTGATACAAGGACCCAGAAGATCAGCGCCGAATTCCCGGGGTGAATTTCCACACCAAAGACTGCAACGCGCCACGGAAATCCCAGCTCTTAGCTGGGTAGCTGCTAACACTTTTGGGCTGCAGAGACCTGAGGGACCAGCAATCAGCCCAAATTCCCAGTTTTATCTGGGAATTGCTGCAAACACTGGAAGTGGGCTGTTTTGGCTGCTGGAATCTGTAGCGGCCCAGACTCCATTCACCAGTGGGAGCAGAGAATCCGGCCTCATCTCAAAAACCCCACATCAATAGGAATCATGGGAGCCCTTAAAGTGTGTGAGGAAACCTGAACCCTGAGGGCCTCTGCCCCTGGGGATTTTATTCCTCCAGTGATTTCCTTGACAGATAGGGCCTTGGTGGTGGTTGCTTGGCCTGTGGGCATTCCTACAGGTAACATCCCCCTTTTTCACAATTGGCATAAGTCCTTCTTGTGTCTTCAGGTCCATTCCATTTCTCTCCTTTATTATCCTGGAACCTTACTCCTTATAGGGCCACAGCCAGTGCCTGAGCTTTTTCCAGTCTCTGTGTTCCCTTTCTTTCCTCTCCTCCTGATCTTTGTTATAAAAGACAGAGGTTGCAAGCTGGGGGATGTTATCTAAAGACTGATCAGGGCCATGTGCCAATCACTGTAACTTCCTCCAAATGTCTGGGGCCATCTGAGTGATAAACTTGTCCTTTGAAATTATGCGACCCTCTATGGACTCAGTGTCCATGATGATGTGTTTTCTCAATGCCTCCCTGAGTTTCTCCAGAAAGATGGTAGGGTTTTCCTGAGGCTATATAGGTATTAGTTAACACACAGCCTTATATCGCAAACGTTTATCAAACAAAAGCTAAGAGGGTTCCTTTTGGTGGAAAGGGTAGCAAAACATTTTTATGTTCCATGTTGTTAATCTTTAAATAAATTAGACTCTCCTTATCACTTTCCAAAAACACAGGTAAATTTTATCCCAGTGTAGAGTCAGGTTATTCTTATCCAACTATAGAATATTAAATGACATATATAAGTTCCTAATTAAATTTGTTGTTTTCATAGAAATCTGAAGGAGACCATCATTTCAAACAGCTTTAATTTGGAAACACCAGCCTGGTAAAATGCTTTCCAAAGTTTTAAACCATCAAAGATTTATACCTTTGGAAGACATGAATAAATCTAATACACAACAAAGCCAGTATTAATTACACAGATGTCCATATATTAACTACTTTAAACCTTTGAATAAATATTTAGAATCAATAATGTGTTTCAACAATAATCGAAGGTCTGTGCAGATTTAGCAAAAAATTTTAAATTATCTAAAATTAGAAAAGTGTCAATGATCAGAAATAGACTTATTATTTGGTGTATAATATTCTAATTATTCTGACTGTCTAACTTTTTCCCCCTGCCTAAATGTGCAGAATCCCGTGGACTTTGGAAAGGCACACAAGCCTGCTTTTCTAAAAATGTTTTTAAAAATGTTTAACTGAATGCATAAGGCCCTAGGTTCGATCCCTAGCACCTAAAGGAAACTAATCAGCACACAAGATTGAATGTATTCAAGGTGTGCGATAGGATGATCTGGTACACGTGTATGCATGCACACATTGTAATGATTGCCACATTCAAAATTAATTAGCACATCAGCTTCCACCCAGCCTGTGCATTAGAGCTGAGAGCTCTCTTGTCTTGTGATTGAAAGTGAGTGTCCTCTGACCTTCTGTTTCTCCACCCCAGCCCCTGCAGCCACCATTCCACTCTCTGCTGCTGAAGTCTGACCCTTTTAAGTCCCGCTGTGAGTGAGCTCCTACCACACTTGCCTTTCTGTTCCTCTCAAGCTTGGCTCATGTCACTCTGGACCCTGATTTTCCAGAAAGAACCAGACACAAGTAGCTGCATCATGTGTTCAAAAGACAGGATGAGCGGGGGAAGGAGGGAGGGAGAGATGAGTGAATGAATGAGTGTGGGTGGACACCAATCTAGAGCCGCCAGGGAGGTCCAGTAGGAAGAGTCCAGGCTTTGAACCAGGCATCTGGGGGCTGCTCTCAGCCTTGCTCAGGACTTGTGGTTCAGCCTCTCTGCTTCTAGCTTTCCTCCTTTAGCAAATGGCTCCAGAAACAGGGAAACAGCCCCCTCTGGGGGTGGTGGGGAGAATAAGGGAATGTAATTTGCAGGGAAACTTTGTTTCTCTGTAGCATTTTGCTAAGGTAATCTAAATAAATGCCTGACAATTCTGAATTCTCTTTCTAATGTGCAAATTGTCACCTGGCTTCCTAGGAAAGGAAGCAAGCCCTCCAGATGATCCCTCCACAGGTAATTCATGGAGTCTCCAGTTCAGTCTTCAGGGCCCCTGACTTCCAGTGTTTGGCTCCGTCCCACTCACTCACCAAGTCTCTCTCCACTTCACCAGATCATGTGCTTCAGTTCAACTCCCTGCAGAAGACAGAGGCCAAGTCCTCTTTGGTGTGTTTGCATCCCAGCTCCACCTCTCACAGGCTGTACGACGTTGGGCATTATAGGAACCCTCTCTGTGCCTCACTTGTGTTCCCTACCAATGGGATCTCAATAACCAGTTCCATGGGACCTGTGAGGGCAGTGTGCCTAGCACAGTCCATGGCAAGTCCCGAGAAACTGGCTGCTCCTCGTCTTGTCTTTGCACTGAATCATGGAGTCAACTGCTTCCCAGGGGCCTGAGACTCAGGGTGTCCGCATCAGGAGCCCACAAGATGAGGCCTTTTGCTTTCCACTCTGCTTCCCGGGATCGCCTCCTAAGCCCACCATGAACCTCTTGAAGGAACCACAAAGGAGATGGTAGCTGCGATGGCATGGGTGTAGAAATGTCCCCCAGAAGCTCACTTTTTGGTCTTATGATCACATGCAGAAAGGTTAAATGGTGGGTTTCCAGGCACTGATGAGAGCTGTGACTCGTTGGATGGATTAATGGAAGGCACTGTGGTGGTAACTGCAGGAGGGAGGTGTTGAGGCAGAGACAGCCAGGCAGTCAGTGTAGACAGAATGATGAGGGTCAATAAGGAGCAAATCAGCTGATGATCATTTCCTCTGAGAGCATGAAGGGCATCCAACACCCTAAGTAAGCAGAGGTGTCTATGAGCTCCACATCCCCCTTCCTAACAAGGATTGCCAGACAGTGACTTCCCATCTACGGATAGAGATGCTCAAGCCCCAGAAGTAAAGACCAGATCAAACCAGAATTTCACACTCATCACTCTAAGCATGAGGGAGGGAAGACAATGATTAATCAAGGGAAGAGAATCTTAAAAAGGGCCAGTGCATCCCCTCTTTGGGTTCTTGGATCTGAGACTCCCTTCTCCTGGAGAAGCTTTTTCTTTCTGTCCCTTCTTAAACAAACTCTGTTGGCCCCACTTGCCTCAGTGTCCCTCAGTGTCATTCTTCAACTCCGAGAGGACACAAACCCAACATCCATAAAACTGCCATCAGCTGGGGTCATGTCAAGATCCATCAGGAACAGGATAAGATCGTCACTGAGGTGAGTGCTCTGTCTCTGCAAGGCACAGCTTGCATCTTTCTGTCTCCTTCTAAAGGACAACAAACTGGGCATCTGTCCATCACTTAAACGCCATTAGCAGGACCCCCAGTGTTAAGTCTCAGACGGCAGGTGTCACGTCCTTGTCCTTTACAGTTCCTAACCCTGCCTTCAGGTCGCACATCTTAGGCCCTGTAAGGGTCGTTTCCAACTTTTCTATCCTGGCTCGGAGCCTGTGTTGCTTTAGGCCACATTTGTTCTATTAGCTTGTTATGGTGACAATAAAAAACTAATACAGGTTATAAGAAATGATGCCTGCTGATCCTGAGTTTCAGCTCCCTGCAGCTACTAAACTGGGTGGCCTGACTGTTTTCACCTGCGTGTAGACTGGATGACATCTGAACTCCGCTGTCCACTAGAGGAACAAGTTAGCTCATCTGCCTGTGCCTCTCTTTCTTTCTTGTGTTCTTTTGTTTGTTGTGTGTTGTGCAATCCTGGGGAAGGGTCCCAGGGCCTCCCACAGGCCAGGCCAGTGCTCTAGCACTGAGCCACGTCCCCAGTCCTGTGCCTGTTTCCTTATCTGTAAGCTGGGGGTGAATATAGGACTTACGTTACAGAACTGAGCCAGTACCTCTGACACACACAGGACGGTGGCTGGTGTGTACTAAGCCCTCAACATGTGTGATGAATCTTTATCATTATTAAATGCACTGCCCACTCATGGGAGAGAGAAGGAAATAATTCTTCCTCATCAATAATCAGGGTCTAACAAAGACCGCGTCTCACTTCCCAGATCAGCTGTGGACGGGCAGCACTCCCCGTGATGACCTGGGCCCAGATCCCACACACACTGCCAACAGGTGCAGGAAGCGTGGAAGGGCGTGTGCCAAAGGGCTCTGGGCACCAGGCTGAAATAGCGCTCCCCTCACCCACGGAGAACTGCAGAGCGGGCTGTGGGGTGGGCGAGGCTTGTGCCCAGACAGAAAAGAGGACCTGCTTACAGGAGAATCCCAGGAAGGCTGACCTGGGCAGAGGAAAAGAGGACCTGCTTACAGGAGAATCCCAGGAGGGCCGACCTGGGCAGAGAAAAAGAGGACCTGCTTACAGGAGAATCCCAGGAAGGCCGACCTGGGCAGAGGACCTCCTTGGTTCCACAAGCCCCAAATACGAAATAGCTACTGAGGCACTCCTGGGCAACTTCAGGAGATGACCTGGACCTGACAGGAGAGTGAACTTGGAGAGGGGGGGTTCATTTGAGCAGCCCACGGGGCTGCACCAGAAGGTTTAGGTGAAGCCTGTGTTCTGGACCCCCCACCTCCTCACACAAAGCACCTGAAGTGTGGCCATGGCTGCCGCAGAGAACACACCTGTGTGGGATGCTGGTGTGTGCATCCTCGTCCTTCACACTTAGGCTTCACAGACCACCTCTGCCTGGACCCTAATGCCTGGCCACCTCTGGAGGTGGAAGTATCCAGAGCACATGGCCACAATCCCACACACGTGGATCCAAGGCAGTGTGATTCAGTTGCACCCGGGACTTTACAAATGTGGAGGGGACCCTGCTGGGCCCCAATCATTCATTCTAAATCATTTCCATTGGCTGAGGGAAATCAAGGATTGGGGTTGGGGATTGAGAATATCAGAAATGAGCTGTGTTCCCGGATGTGGCTTAGAACATGGGTTTAAACCAAGGTGGAACCGCAGAGGTTCCTACAGATCCCATTTCAGGCTTCGAAGTGTGCTTTGTGGGTGAAGAAAGGCCTTCAGAGATTGAACGGCATTTTACTTTAAACCTAAGGCACTCACAAGCCATCATGCACTCGTGTGTGGATAAGGAGCTTTTGAGTTCCCTCCTGGTGGAGATGTTGGAGAAGGAAGTCATCCAGGACTCGCTGTTCCAGGCTGTCGGGTGGTGGCCTCACAGGGCCTAAGTACTCAGAGCAAGAGCTTGAGCAGGAGGAGACCAGTCAGAGTGGATGAGATGATGGGGGCCAGTGGGGGGCTCCCACTGGTGGGGTCTACACAGTGGGACTCAAGATGGTGTTTTGCTGTCACATAAATCTTCAAGTTGCAGGCACTTTCGGTTGAACAACCCTTGCCATACGACGATTGTAAAGATTCCTTTTCTGCAAGGGAGAGATTGGCAGTCAGACTCTCACCCTGCCTGCCTCCTCACCCATACTGCAGGCCAATCTCTTTGCTTCCTTTGGGAAGGAAAAGGATTCTCAGAATGGCCCAAGATGCCTGACTTCCTCCTCCTAGGTGAGAATCGCACAGTTCCTCCCAGGGATCAAACCTGGTTTCCCTCTGGTCCCAATGTCTCCCCTATATAGCAGGGGCCTCAAAAGGATCCCACTGTCTCAGATGCAGGACTGAGACCAGGGCCTCCGGCCTCCTAGGAGAGGTATGGCTGATGCAGGCAGGCAAGGAGGGAGGAGGGCAGACCTTCAGACCTCAGTGACTTGCTGAACACATCTGTGACTCCTGTCCCCTTCCTTATTTTTCCTCTGTGGGGAAACCCGAGGGAAAAAGCATAGATAAGACCTCTTCTTCCCAGAGGTGGCTTTCTTGGAGGAATAGCAGAGTGGAAAGTCATTGTGTGTACACTTCCCACGGAAAGCTGGGGTAGAAAGGCTGTCCTGCTGCTCACCACCCACATCCTCTGTCCCAGGCGACACCCATCTTCACCTTTCAGGTCAACTCAGCCAGACAGAGTGGGCCCTCCCTGCTATTCTCAGACTCTCCTCCAAAATCCTCTCAATTTAAAAAAAATGATTCTCCCTCATTTTCCTCAGACATGGCTCCACCCTTAAATTGGCCCCTAAAACAGCACAAATTCCAGGGAACTTTTCACAAGTTGACAAGAATATAACTGGCAGTGCCCATCTAGCTGTGCAGCCCAGAAAGAATGAAAGACAACACCATGATAGCTTCTCCATTCCCATCTGAGTTCTGCCTGAGCCCTCTCCACAGCACACACTGCTCTCCTGCTCAGGAAGGGACAGACCCTTTGCTGAATTCAAAATGACAGTGTGCAAAAGGGAGTGCTTGACCGTGAGGGTCTAGAATTACAAGTGACAGTGGCCCTGATGACAAAGAAGACTGTGTAGTGTCACACCTTCATGCCAGTAAGCCAAGACCCCCTTTCCAGGACACTGTGGCCACATGGTCCCCAGTCCTCCCCTCCCTCCTCTCCTCATCTCCTCTTCTCTCTCCTCCTCTCCAGTGTTCTCCTCTCCTCTCCTCTCCTCTCTTCTCCACCTCCACATGGCTCCTCCCACCCTAGGAGGAATAGCCAAGCCCTTGCAACTGTGCCACCCCTTGCTGTGTGGGTCAGGCACTAACATGGCCCCATGTCCCAGCCCCTGCTCATGTGCCCTGTGTGGCCTCCTTCCATGTTGTGTCAGGGTTAGTCTGTGTGACCAAGAGGTCAGAAGCAGAAATGATGAAGTGCCTCTTCTGAGATGAGATCATCACCTGCTGAGGGAGGGCAGCTGGCACCTCATGATTCCCAGGCTACCTATAGAGAGGCCCCTGTAGCCAGCTGGACTGCAACTCCTGAGACCCTGAGCCAGGACCACCACTGTGCCACTCCCAGGCCTCCTATCCACAGACTGTGCGGTGACAAAGTTCCAATTAAGCTGCCAAGTTTTGTTGAAAAGTTACACAGCAAGAGAAGGCTAATACATTGTACCCTTTAAGAAGAGGAGCCCAAAACGCTTGAGGAAATGTCCATACCTGTGATAGTAAACTCCACACACTTTGTCTCTGCTCCTGTGCACTTGAGGGTCTCAGGGCTACAGGAGGTGCTGCCATCAACTTCAATGCAGGCAGGACATTCAATGCCATTGGGCTCTTTGGACAGTTGAGGCACTGAGTGAAGAGAGAATGTTTCCGTCATGAGCAATGGGCAGAAAGAGCAGCTGAGAGAGTCCCCAGCCCCCACACTTGTGGATGTTCCAAGACCTCTCAGACAATTTACAACCAGGATGACTTGGAAGGAGTTAGGGATCAGGCAGGAAAGTGCAGTCAACAGGAGCTGGCAGGAAGCCTGCCTCTCTGCCCTGCATGGAGAACAACGCCAGATAACGGGGAGAAGATGATCTGTGGGCTAGAAAGATGCTGCTGGAAGAGGCAGGGTAGGCCAGCTGCTGCCCTGTGCCTGCAGTTCAGCCACCCTCCCATGAGCTGAGGCTGCAGGATTGCTGGAGCCCAAGAGTTGGAGAACACCCTGGAATGCAGTGAGCCTCCCTCTCAGCAAAAGAGAAGGAGAAAGGGAAGAGCTAAGGAGGTGAGGAAAGTCTCTAAGCATGAGTAGATCTACACATTCATCCTTAGAGAAAACACCCAGGCCAGCCCCTGCCATTCAGCTGTCAGTGTCCCATGCAGCAGAGGGACTTAAATCCAACCTGACCCTTCACAGGGAGAAAGAAGCCCCAGGAAGAAAAGGCTCTGGCATCTCAGAAGCATAGGTGGAGAGGACAGCGCAGGGCGGGCAGGGAGGGGCACGGGGAGAGCAGGCACTCACGTGTGATGTCCCCTTGGTTACACAGATCCCCCTGGCAGCATTCGTTCTTGTACTCAATTGTCTGTCCAGTTCCCACCGTCACCGAGAAGTCCGAGGAAGTGCAGGCACTGGTGGAGCAACCTTTCTCCTGGTATGCTCCTTGGCCCTGCCCTTTGCAGAACCAAAACCAAAGCAAGTGAGCCATAGAGACTGGAAGCCCAACGGGAAGCCAGTACCCAAGAATCCCTGAGGCCTCCACTTTGTCTAGTTTTCCTCTCTCCCCAGACTCCTCCTACATCGACCCATAGCACAGAACAAGCAGTGCAGGAGCCATTTGTGGGGAACACCCTGTGGATAGCGCCTGCCTAGCATGTGTGAGACCCTGGACTTGAGCCAGTGAGAGAGTGCTGTTTCCCATGGTGGCTCCACCCCTGAGGATGATGTGTGGGCTGGAACCCCCAGCACTTTCCCTGAGAGCCTTCCTTGCCACCTCCCACCACCACACTGCTGGCTCCACCCTGGCAGGTCATTAGGTGAGGGAGGAGGCTGGAGCAGGGGTACAGGGAGGGAGGATCTCTGTCACCTTCTGAGCAAGCAGCCCTCCCTCCCAGGACCTGGGTGCAGGGGCCCAGGCAGGGGTCTGGCGGAGCTTACCAGGGTAGAGATACTGCTGCTTGTTATTGAAGCAGCCCTGAGAGGACTGACAGGTCTTCTCGTTGGAAGCGTCACATTCATCCTGGAGGCACTGCGTACACGTGTAGCTCTCTACAGGAGGAAAGAGCATGGAGTGGGGGTGAACTGAGTGTCCCCTGTGCATGGGCAAATGGGTCACAGTGAATTCCACTTCATGTATGACTGTTACACCGGTTAAAAACAGAGTCACAGGAGGAAGACTAGGGCACAGAGGAAGGAGTGGGGCAGGGAGGAGGGTGCAGAAGGCAGCACTGGGGACTGAAACAAAACTGTCCTATGCATGCATGAATATGGCGAAATGAACCCACCGTTTGCAAAAGTGCAGTGCTCTAACAGGAACAGGTTAAATAGTACTTAGGGAATGAAGACTGGCAAGGGTAGTAGCATTCCTAACGGAGGTGACTCAAACCCCTTTCCCTGGGTGCTGGATGTCCTGTGGTGGACTGTCCCTCCCTTAGGGCTTCATCCCCCACCTTCCGGTCTTGGGGTGGGAGGGCTGGTTCTTACCCACAGTGCTGAAAAACAGGGTGGTGAAGATGCAGGACATGAAGAGACTCCTCAGGGTGGAGGCTGGGGGCATTTTGACTCCAGGACACACTGCAGGTGGAAGTGAAGGGGTCAGGGGTGGGACGCTGTCCCCGAGTCTAATGCTCCAAACGCCAGACACGCTGTCCACTCATTTACACACGCATCATTCATTCACTCACTCAGCAACTGATAATTTATCACGCCCAGCTTCATGCCAGGTGTGGCTGTTACCCAGGATGCAGAAAGGACAGGTGCTGTTTCTGTAACTGAGGCACCCAGGGCAGACAGCCTCCTTCCTAGGAAGGACTTTCCTGCGGTGGGGAGAAGGCACGGGGCTCCCTCAAAGGCCAGAGCAGGTAACTTGGCCAAGAGGCAGAAACCGCCTGTCTAGGGGGCAGAGGGAGGCTCTCCATGTGTGGAAAGTCTGGGCCATCTCTCCTGGAGGCAGGGGGCCTCTTAGCTAAGGATGTGGATTTCTCAGTTCCAAAGCCCCCTCCACAAAGAGCCAAGCCCCACAGCACAGGTGCCAGCAGCCCACGCTGGACACACTCACCTGATCTTCTGCAGGCACTGCCTGTGGACGGAGGGGAAGGTGAGGCCTCTCTGTGAGGGAGGAAGGATGCTGGGCAGCGAGCAGGGAAGGCACCTCTCTCCCTGTCCTCACCTCCTTTTGCTTTTATAGAAGCAGTGGCCAAATGGCCCAGCAGTTAAAGTGTTGTAAATATGTATAACCTTGGCACAGAGCCCTACATGGTGTGTCTCCTAAACAGATCCTCCTCAATCGCTACTCCTGGCCCTGGGCTTGGCAGGGTGGGAAGGGCACTGCTTGATGATCTGTCAGCAGAGGTCCTGCCACTCCCTAAAAGCTGTGGGCATCTGGAGACACCATTGAGGTGTTGGTTCACACTTGTGCAAATCCTAGATTCCATCCAGCCCTGCTCCCCTTCCTCCCCAGAACTAAACTAGGGTGCACGTGCTTCTCTCTAGAAGTGGGACTGGGTGTCTTCCTGAACATTTTCCATTTCCTTCTGCCTGTCTGTAAGCCAACCTATTATTGGGGCAGAGGCTCCACATCAGGCTAATTGTTTGAAATGGGAGAGAAAGGCTGAAATTGAGTGATTCCCATTCCAACATGCTCTCCCACCTAGCACTGAGCTGTCCGTCACAGACTCTGAAAATCCAGGTCACTGTGGTCCTGCGGAGGGCAAGGAAGGCCCTCCTGGGAGCCAACTAAGCTGAAGGTGACACAAGAAGGTGGGAAGCCTGAGGGTCTGGGGAGTGGAGGGAGGAGTTGGACATAGGACTCATAGCTGGCCTAGAGGTCTGCAGGGCCTTCTAGAATCTTCCAGAGGCCTGGAATAGTGGGAATCCTGCCTCCCATCCAAGAAGAATGATGGCCAGAGAACTGTTGCTCATGCCCCACAGATTACAGCCTGCGTTTCTTGCAAAAATATGTCACCAAGGTTCCTTTCATATAGCCTATTTGAATGTTGACAACCCAGGGAGGAACCCGGGCCTCCTGGCCTTAAGGAGCTTTCCAAGCCCACCCCCTAATTCCCCAACCTAACTACCCAGCCCATGCCAATTTCCTGCAGTTCATCTCAGAGTTCCAGGTCACAGCCGAAGGCTATATGTTTTATTATTCTTTTATCTCAGGCTATTAACCAGCTCGCCATTCTGCAAGAAGCACTGTGACTTCCTGAGCTTATGCAGCTGGTGATAAGGACAGTTTCTGACTCAGAAGGAATGATGCTGATGCCAGTTTGGTGGAAGTCAGTTCAGGTTTGCGTCCCCGGAGACTGAGAATGAAACTGAGGGACAACGAGGCAAGCAGAGCACACAGACTTTATTTTAAGAAAATAATAGAAAGCAGAGCGTAGGGAGAAGGGCAGACTCCCCCAGAGCGGGAGAAGGGCAGACTCCCCCAGAGCGGGAGAAGGGCAGACTCCCCCAGAGTGGGAGAAGGGACAGAGCTGAAGAGGCAGCTAGGTTTCCCATTTATATAGGACGTTCTTCCTTCAGTTGGTCATCCTCTCCCTTTCTCCAAACCTAGGACATGGGTGAGGGAAATTCTGACTGGGTCCAGTCTTGGATTTGAGCCTCAGGCATCAATAGAAAGAATGTGGCACTTGCTTAGCAGAAGGGAGTGTCTGCATCTGGACCCACCTTGCAGACCCTCCTTACTAGCACTGGGGATGTCAAATTGATCTTAAAAAAAAAAAAAAAAAAGAACCAGTTTTCCCTTGATTGACTCAAGCTTTCTACCTACTCTGACTGCCTAACTTTCCCCCTGTCTCTTTCCCCAGTCTAATTAAGGAAACTTTTACTGTTATATATATAAAAAAAAGAAATTAGGCAATGACCACTCTTTGGTTACTTCCTGCTGAGGGGACAAAGAGGGGCAATCAGTTTGGGTTTCTTCTAAGAATGTTCAGGTCAATTCAGGGGTGATTGATAAAGGCTATCTGGAGTGCTGGTGGGTGGCTCCATCTTCATCACCATTGGGAGTTCAACAGATTGTAACTTGGGATGAGTCAACTGAACTATGATATAAAAAAATGTCAGAATGAAAATCAAAATTGAGTCTAAAAGAGCAATAACTGGGTCTGTTATTTGGCTCCTCAAAGTCAAGTATGGTGATTGAGAGATGCGGGGTGCACAGAAAAACCACCTAATACAGTAGACTAAGTAGCAGTAGCTGAGATCTCAAATGAGGGACTATGAGGATTAGGAATCACATAGTGGGGGAGAATGTTTGCTTCATCCATTACCTTAAGTCCTTGGGGTAGATGCCATTCCCCATTTGGTTTATGGACTCCTAAAATAGGCATGTTTCTGCTGCTGGCCTGGAAAGACAGAGGGATCCTTTAGGGCTATTTTAACTGAACTGCACATTTGTTCATCCAATTCTGTCTTTATTGGCCCATACGTCAAGGTTTATATCACATTTTAATAGACACAAGTATAGTGGTCTCAGGGGCCCTAGATTTATCATGATGGAATCCTGAATCTTTGAAAGTAAATTTCTCCCCTAAGGGTAGGACACTCTGGAACTATCGGGAATGCATGAGAAAACAGCATCCTGTCCCATTTACATCTTAGTGGGAGAGTCAAGTTTCTAGTTACAGGCCCTCCAGACACTCCTTGCACCCTCACAGTATTGGAGGGGGGAAATCCAGGGTAACAGACAGGTAGGGAAAGGCTAGCACCAGTGTCCAGGAGGAAACTGAGCTCTTGGCTCCCTGTGGAGAAGCAGACCTAGGGCTCATGCATGGTGATAGGAGTCACAGGAGCCATTAAAGCTGACCTCATCCCTGTCAGGACCATGTGGGGAACGTTGGACCCAAGGGCCTGCAACCCTGGGGACATTTCTGCAACTGGCTGTCTGGTTTGTCCAGCACCATTTGTTGAATAGGCTGCCTCTCCTCATGCTATATTTTGACCCCCTTTGTCAAACATCAGATGTTTAAAGATTTGTGGGTTTGTTTCAGAATCTTCAATTCTATTCCATTGGTTTATATTCCTATTTTGATACCAGTAACATGCTGTTTTAGTTACTATAGCTCTATACAATAGTTTTACATGTGGGATGATGAAACCACCCATTTTGTCTTTCTTGCTTAGTAATGTTTTGGCTATTCTTGGTTTCTTGTTACTCCAAAAGAATTTGAGAATTGCTTTTTCTATATCTGTAAAGAATGACATTGGTATCTTGATGGGGATTGCATTGAACTTAAAAAGTGCTTTTTGGCAGAAAACCGTTTATTTATATTAATTCTGCCTAGCCAAGAGCATGGAACATCTTTCCATCTTCTCAGATCTTCTTGGATTTCTTTCTTCAATTTCCGATAATTTTCACTGTAGAGGTCTTTTTCTTACCTTGTTAGATTAAGTCACAAGCATTTTACTCTCTTTCAGGATATTGTCAATGGGAATGATTTCCTGATTTCTTCTTCCACCCTTTTTTTGTTAGTGTATAGGAAAGCTATTGATTTATGGGTATAGATTTTATAGCCCGACACTTTGCTAAATCCATTTATAAGCTCAAGTAGTTTTCTGGCAGAGTTTTTTTAATCTTCCAGATATATGATCATGTTGTCAGCAAACAGGGTAATTTGACTCCCTCATTTCCTATTCTTATCCCTTTGATTACCTACTCTTGCCTGATTGTTGCAGCTAGGGTCATGAGGATTATATTGAATAAAAGTGGTGAGAGCAGACAGCCTTGTGTTGTTCTTGAGTTTAGTGGAAATGCTTTCAGCTTTTCTCTGTTTAGTATCATACTAGCTGAGAGTTTGTCATATATAGCCTTTACATAGTTCAGAAATGTTACTTTGATCCCTATCTTCTTTAGAGTTTTGAGCATAAATGAGTGCTGGATTTTATCAAAGGCCTTTTCTGCATCTATTGAGACAATCATAAGGTTTTTGTCCTTAATTCTGCTTCAGTGATGAATTACATTTATTGGTTTGTGTATGTTGAACCAGTCTTGCATACCTGGACTGAAGCCCACTTGATCATGATGAATTATGTTCTTGATATGTTTTTGAAAGCATTTTGTGAGAACTTTATTAAGGATTTTTTGCGTCAATGTTCATCAGGGATATTGGTCTGTAGTTTTGTTTTTGTGCTGTATTTTTGTTGAGTTTTGGTATCAGAGTTATGGTTGCTTCAGATTATGTGTTTAGGAGGGTTCCTTTCTTTTCAATTTCTTGGAATAGCTTAATAAGGAGAGGTATTAACTCCTCTTCATAGGTGGGGAATCCATCAGGTCCTTGGCTTTTCTTCCTTGGTAGACTTTTAATTTATGTATGAATTTCAGTGCCTCTTATTGGGCTGTTTAAGATTTCAATATCATCCTGCGTCAACTTAGGGATGTTGTATGCGTCTAGAAATTTGTCCATGTCTTCCAGATTATCTAATTTAGAGAAGCATAGTTTTTCATAATATGTTCTTATAATTTGTTGGATTTCCATGAGGTCAGTGGTGATCGCTCCCTTTTCATTGGTGATTTTATTTATTTGCTTCATTTCTCTCCTTCTTTTAGTGAGATTGGCTAGCGCTCTATCAATTTTATTTTTTCAAAGTTTGAACTTTGCTTTGTCAATTCTTTTTATTGGTTTTTATTCTCAATTTGATTGATTTCATTTCTGATCTTAATTATTTCCTGTCTTCTGCTGGCTTTGGGATTAGATTGTTCCTCCTTTTGTAGAGTTTTGAGATGGAGCATAAGCTTATTTATTTGGATCTCTCCTCATTTTTAATGTGGGCACTGAGTGCTATAAATTTTCCCCTTAGGAATGCTTTCATGCTGTCCCAGAGGTTTCGATATGTTTTGTCTTCATTCTCATTCTCTTCCAAGAATTCCATGATTTCTGTTCTCATGTTTTCTTGGATTCATTCTTCATTTAATAGGGTATTATTCATGTATATGTGTGTTTTCTTTTATGATTTTTGCTGTTAATTGCTAGGGTCATGGTGTTATGATCTGATAGGATACATGGAATAATATCTACTTTTTTATATTTGCTGAGATTTCCTTTGTGAACTAGAATAAGGTCTAATTTGAGGAAGAATCCATATGCTGCAGAGCAAAGGTGTATTCAGCTGATTTGGGGTGGAATATTCTATAGATGTCTGTTAAGTCCATTTGATTTATGGAGTTGTTTAGGCTGGAGATTTCTCTATTGTTTGTTTGTTTTGTTTTGATCTGTCTATTTGTGACAGAGGAGTATTGAAGTCTCCCAGTATTATTGTGTTGAGGTGCACAAGTGGTTTTATGTCACAGAGTAATTTATTCACATAGTTGGGAGCAATGCTGTTTGGAAAGTATTATATATATATTTATATATACATATATATATATATATAATTTTTTTTTAAAGAGAGAGAGGGATAGTGAGAGAGAAAGAGAGAATCAATTTTATTTTTATTTTTTCATGTGGCTTTCGTTGCTCCAACATTTTGTTGTGTATGTGGTGCTGGGTTCGAACTCATGTCCTTGAGCATGCCAGGCAAACGCTATAACCACTGAGCCACCACTCCAGCCTGGAAAGTATATATTTACTATGGTTCTACCTTCCCGTTGTATTGTTCCCTTTACTAAAATATAGTGGCCTTCTCATCTCTTCTGATTAGTTTATGTTTGAAATTTACTTTGTCAGATATAAGTATTGTAACACCAGCTTGCTTTCAGTACATATGGTAGATTTTTTTCCCATCCTTTCTCCCTTAATCTGTGGATGTCATTGGCTGTAAGGTGGGCCTCTTGTAAGCAGCATATTGTTGGATTTTGTTTTTAGATGCAATCTGCTAATCTGTGTCTTTTGAGTGGTGCATCGAGACCATCCACATTCAGTGTTAGAACAGAAGTATGGTTGTGGTTCATAGTCATTGTGTTTTATTAGAAAGTTCTGTGCTGTCTTGTTTGGGTACTGATCACATGTACCTTTATTGAATTTCTTCTGTTTGTGGGTTTTGAGTAGTTTTTCTTGCTCTTCTATCTGGAGTTTATCTTTGAGGTTTCTTTGTAAAGCTGGTTTTCTATTCAGGGATGCTGCAAGTTTGATCTTATCATGAAAATTTCTTATTTCCCCCTCAAATTTGAAGATTAGTTTTGCTGGGTGTAATGTTGTGGTCATTCAGTTGTTGAAAGATCTCCTTCCAGGATCTTCTTGCTTCCAGAGTCAGAGCTGGAAAGTTAGAGGTAATTCTTATTGGTTTGCCTCTGAATGTGAGTTCTCATTTATCCGTTGCAGCTTTTAATATTCTGTCCTTGTGTTCCTTTTCGTACATTTTGAATATGCTGTGTCTTGGTGAGTTTCTCATTTGATTAGGCCTATTGGGTGTCCTATAAGATTCCTGGATGAGCATATATGACTCTATTTTTATATGGTAATAATTTTCTTTAACTATTTCATTTAGAATGTTCCTTATACCATTCAGTTACATTTTGACTTCTTCCTATATCCCAATTACTCTTATATTGTTTCTTCTTATTTCATCCCAGACATTTCAAAAATTCTGTTCATGTTATGTGAGTTGTTTTTCTTTTTTGTCATCCATGTGCTCTAGCTTTCTCAGCCTATCCTCATTGTCAGAAGTTCTTTCTTCAAGAGCTGAGGTTCTGTTTTCTATAGAAGTTAGTCTATTATTAAATTCTTCCATGTTCCTCTAATGCCATTGACTGCAGATTTTAGCTGTTACTTCCTTTTTGAGCATGTCTATTTCTTTCATGATAGAGTTTCTCAACTCGAATTTTTTCACTTAATACCTCCATTAAATCTTCTTTTAGTCCATTGTTCCTTTTAGTTATCAGATCATTGATAATTTGTTCTGGATTTTAATCCCACTTTCTGACCAGGGGCTCCTAGGTAGGGGAGTTGTGGATTTGAGGTGAGCCTCTTCTAGTTTGATACTTCATCTTTCGAAAGCTGTTTATGGATCTTTGAATTGGGGTTCCCTCACAGCAATGGAGCTGTCCTGGAGTTTTTTAATCCAGTCATGGAGCCAAATGAGAAGCAGCCTTCCAGCAGCTTGCCATCTTGGAATTCCCTCTAATTACAAAATATTAAATGACATAAATAAATCTTCCCAAAATTTGTTGTCTCCATAAGTCTGGAAAAGAAAACCATTTAAGACAAGTTGAGTTTAGAAACACCAGCTTGGTAAAGTATTTCCCTAAGCTTTACATTTAAAGAGATGTGTATAGCTACAGGACATGAATATATCTAATACACAACAAAAGTTAGTGATAGCATCATAATCACATTAATGTTCTTACATTAATTAAGTCTAGCCTTCGAAGAAAAAATTTAGAATGTATAATGTGGGGTAATTACAATTGTAGGTATAATACTGATAAGAATCAAAAGATAACTTTAAATTTCTTTAGTTACATGATCAGAAATAGACTTATTATCTGGTATATAAATATATCTTATTTATATAACAATGAAATGTTTATGTAGTTGAAGCAAACAGACACAAATCAGGCCTTAATATGGCAATGTGGCCCTCCAGTAGAGGCACAAGCTTCAATTTTTTAGTTTTACTTTTAGTTTTCTTCAGTAAACCTATCATCAGGAATTATCTTGTTAGATAAAAAGAAATCAATGTCTTAAGAAATCCTTGATATAGAAGTACATTAATATTTGATTTTAGGAGGAACCTTAAATGTTAACTGATTGTGCCAATTAATATTTAACTTAATCACACGTAGACTTTTTAGATTTACCTTACACAAACCTTCTGCAACTTACTTATTCCTTCTATAGCTTGCCTACCTTACCATACAAAATATCTTTCATCCAGAAACATTTCTTTCATTCTGATTTTCATATCAAAGTATTTCCATACCTATAACTTTCTTATAGCTCTCCTTTTCTGTCTGACCCTTTCTTAAATTTACATTTTGAAACAACCCTTATAATTTCTGAATTTTTTAAATTGTTTCTCTTAATAAAATCAAATACTTTATGCTGTTTACAGTACTTTAATTGAAACTCAGCTGAAAACTTTTTCCCTCTTTGTATGTAGAATTACACCTGTTAGAATTTTAATCAAGCTTTTAGTGAAGGCCCAGAAACAAAACCTTAAAGTTTTCCCGTATACCAACCACTTATAAACACATTTAATACCCCAATGATATATTACCCTATAGAATCGAAGAAGCCAAGAGCACCTGAACTCAGCAGCAGCAATCAATTCTCTTAGCAAACATGCATGAGATTAATCTCATTTATGTTAAATCTAATTTACTCATTTTAAAAAGTTAACTTTGTAAAACCAATATATCAGACAAGTGAAGTCAAACAGTATAAGCCATTTCTCCCCTGCTGAAGAAAAATCCTAGAAGCAATGAATGTTACA